>CAUYLG010033376.1:0-13774 GCA_963573385.1 Cacajao melanocephalus | reverse complement strand
TGTTTTTTAAATATTGTCATTACTCTGTGACATTTGCTATCTGCCCTCCTTGACCTCCCAAAGTCTCACTCTGTCGCCCAGGCTGGAGTACAGTGGTGCAATCTTGGCTCACTGCAACCTCCACCTCCGGGTTCAAGCAAGTCTCCTGCCTTGTGATCTTGAACTCCTGACCTTGTAATTCGTCCTCCTCGGCCTCCCAAAGTGCTGGGATTACAGGCATAAGCAGGCACAGTGGCTTATGCCTGTAATCCCAGCACTTTGGGAGGCCGAGGAGGGCGGATACATATATACACACACATATATATATATACACACATATATATGTGTGTGTATATATATATATATATATATATATATGTATATATCAGGCCAGGCACAGTGGCTTATGCCTGTAATCCCAGCACTTTGGGAGGCCAAGGAGGGCGGATCACAAGGTCAGGAGTTCAAGACCAGGCTGACCAATATGGTGAAAACCCGTCTCTACTAAACATTAGCTGGGTATGGTTGCGTGTGCCTGTGGTCCCAGCTACTCAAGATTCTGAGGCAGGAGAATCGCTTGATCCTTGAAAGGTGGAGGTTGCAGTGAGCCGAGATTGCACCACTGCACTCTAGCCTTGGCAACAGAAAGAGACTCCATCTAAAAAAAATAAATTAAATAAATAAATAAATATGGAGTCTAGCTTTGTCGCTTAGGCTGGAGTGCAGTGGCATGATCTCGGCTCACTGCAACCTCCGCCGCTTGGGTTCAAACGATTCTTCTGCCTCAGCCTCCCGAGTAGCTAGGACTACAGGCGCTCACCACCATGCCCAGCTGATTTTTTTTTTTTTTTTTTTTTTTTAGTAGAGACAGAGTTTCACCATGTTGGCCAGGCTGGTCTCCAACTTTTGACCTAAAGTGATCTGCCCGCCTTGGCATCCCAAAGTTCTGGGATTACAGGTGTGAGGCACTGTGCCCAGCCATATATATACATTTTTAAAAAGAAATTGTTCCCACCTCGAAGTTATAAACATATTCTTCAGTATCTTCATTTTTGTCTTCTAGTGAGATTCTTCAATATCTCACTATCTTCAAATAACTTTAATGTTTTTCTTTTCAAATTTAGGTCTTTAATAGAACTTGACCAAATTTTATGTGTGGTATGTGATAGAGAGTTAATCTTGTTGACTTACAAAAAAGAAGCTGAGGCAAAATTAATGTAGAGAGTTTATTTGGGCCCAGCTTGAGGACTGCAACCCGGGAGCATAGATTCAAGTTGCCCTGGACACACATTCCAATGAGCAGCAGTTACAAGTGTATTTTTTTTTCTCTTTTTTGAGATGGAGTCTCACTCTGCTGCCCAGGCTGGAGTGCAATGGTGTGATCTCAGCTCACTGCAACCTCCGCCTCCCAGGTTCAAGAAATTCTCCTGCCTCAGCCTCCTGAGCAGCTGGGATTACAGGCACTTGCCACCACACTCAGCTAATTTTTGTATTTTTAGGAGACATGAGGTTTCACCATGTTGGCCAGGCTGGTCTCAAACTCCTGACCTCAGGTGATCCACCCGCCTCTCCCTCCCAAAGTGCTGGGATTACAGGTGTGAGCCACCACACCCGGCCACAGTGGATTTTTAAAGGGGGCAGGGAGTGGGCTGATACAAAGTTGCCTGTCAGGAATTCTCATTGGTTTACAGAAATGACATTTATTAGTGATTGGCTCTACATCATTAAGCTATAGGGTGAGAGTTATAGTTTCCTGCCTGGCATTATTAGGTTAATTTATAGCTGCTTGTGGCAATAGCAAGCAGTTTCAAAAGACGTCTTACGTACTTCTAGGTGGAAGTAGAATGTGATTGCTGTCTCATTTTCATGTCTCTCTAGGATTCACGTTCCTCAGATAAGAGCTCTTTTCTTTTCTCAATCACTTTTGAATTTTTTTTCCTCCATACGAAAGCCAGTGGTGGCTCAAGCCTGTAATCTCAGCACTTTGGGAGGCTGAGGCAGCGTCTGGGGGAGGAGATCGTCTGAGGTTGGGAGTTCGAGACCAGCCTGATCAACATGGAAAAACTTCCGTCTCTACTAAAAATACAAAATTAGCTGGGTAAGGTGGCACATACCTGTCATCCTAGTTACTTGGGAGGCTGAGGTGGGAGAATCACTTGAACCCGGGAGTTGGAGGTTGCAGTAAGCCGAGATTGAGCCACTGTACTCCAGCCTGGGCAACAGGAGCGAAACTCTGTCTCAAGAAAACAAAAGAAAAGAAAAGCAAGTGGTCTCAGTGCTTTTCAGTGAATTGCTTATCCTTTCTTCATTGATTTGTAATTCCTTTTCTATGATGTGTCAAAGTTGCATATCTATATCTATTTGGATCTGTTTAGGGTCTTTTTCTTTTTTTAAGAGACAGGGGTTTCCCTGTATCACCCAGGCTGGTCTCAAATTCCTGTGCTCAGCCGATCCTTCCATTTCAACTTCCTAAGTAGCCGGGATTACAAGAGTGAATCACCATATCCTGTTTGGGACATTTTTTTTTTTTTTGAGATGGAGTCTTGCTCGTTTGCCCAGGCTGGAGTTCAGCGGCATGATCTAGGCTCACTGCAACCTCTGCTTTCCAGGTTCAAGCTATTCTCCTGCCTCAGCCTCCTGAGTAGCCAGGATTACAGGCATGTGCCACCATGCCCAGCTCAGCTAATTTTTGTATGTTTAGTAGAGACGGAGTTTCGCCATGTTGGCCGGGCTGGTCTCAAACTCCTGACCTCAGGTGATCCATCCACCTCAGCCTCACAAAGTGATGGGATTACAGGCGTGAGCCATTGTGCCTGGCCATGGGACATTTTTGTGGTGCGCCTTTGAGCTATCCCTGTGCCCAACAAAGGGTCTTAATCATCTCTCTCTCTCTCTCTGTAACTATCATAACCATTTTCAGGTGTTCTGTAAGGTTAACTGTATTTATATTGTCATATAGCAGATCTTTAGAACTTTTTAATCTTGCAAAACTGAAACTCTATGTTCATTGAACAATTCACATTTTCCCCTCTCTTCAGCCCCTGCTTACCACCACTCCACTTTCGCTTTATGAATTTGATGAAATTAAGTTCTTCATATAAGTGGAATCATAGTATTCGTCTTTTCCTGCCAGGCATGGTGGCTCACGCCTGTAATCCCAGCACTTTGGGAGGCTGAGGCAGGTGGATCGCTGGAGCCCAGGAGTTCGAGACCACCGTTGGACAACATAGCAAGACCTCATCTTTACAAAAAAATCTTTTACAAATTAGCTGGGTGTGGTGGCGTGATCCTGTAGTCTCAGCTACTTGGGAGGCTGAGGTGGGAGGATCACTTGAGCACTGGAGGGAGAGGCTGCAGTGAGCTGAGATAGCACCACTGCACTCCAGCCCCTCCCCTCCAAAAAAAGTATTTGTCTTTTTGTGACTGCCTTATTTCACTTAGCAGAATGTCCTCAAGGCTGCTCTGTGTTGTAGCATATGTCAGAATTTCCTTCCCTTTCAAGGCTGAACACCATTCCATTGTATATATATCCTGCATTTTGTTTATCTGTTCATCTGTGGATGGACGTTTGAGTTGTGTCCACCTCTTGGCTATTGTGAATAATGCTTCTATGAACATGAGTGTGCAAATATCTCTGTGATAACTGGGTTTTAATTCTTCTGGATTCCACTCGGAAGCGGAATTGCTGGATCATATGGTAATTCTATTTTTAATTTATTGAGAAACTTTCATACTATTCCCACCAACAGTACTATTTGCTATAGATTTTTAGTAAATTCCCTTTATTTAGTTAAATGACTTCTTTTATAGCTTAGCTCCTAATCTTTTCTTTATTTGGAATATGTCTTAAATGTTATCAAATGCTTCTTCCATATTTGTTGAGATTATAGACTATAATATGCTTTTTTCCCTTAAATGTATTATGTATTTAATTATATATGTGTGCGTGCATGTGTATATATATATATTTTTTTTCTTTTTTTTTTGACATGGAGTCTCACTCTGTCACCTAAGCTGGAGTACAGTGGTGCAATCTTGGTTCACTGCAACCTCTGCCTCCCAGGTTCAGGCGATTTTCCTGCCTCAGCCTCCCAAGTAGCTGGGACTACAGGCGTGTGCCACCACACCTGGCTAATTTTTTAAATTTTTAGTAGAGATAGGGTTTCACCATAGTAGCAGGATGGTCTCGATCCTCGTGATCCGCCCACCTTGGCCTCCCAAAGTGCTGAGTTTACAGGGGTTAATTATATTAACAGATTTTAAATATTAAATATTTTTGAATTTCTGAAGTAATCTCAAGTAGTTATGATATGCGTGTGCGTTTTTAAAATATATTGCTGCATTTGAAGTACTTTTTGTTTTTTGTATCCTTCTTGTCCCATTTTGGTATCAAAGTTAAAATACTGGCCAGGCATGGTGGCTTATGCCTGTAATCCCAGCACTTTGGGAGGCCAAGGCGGACAGATCACTTGAGGTCAGGTGTTCCAGACCTGCCTGGCCAACATGGTGAAACCCCATCTATACTAAAATACAAAAATTAGCTGGGTGTGGTAGCGCTCTCCTGTATTCCCAGTTACTTAGGAGACTGAGGTGGGAAAATTGCTTGAACCGGGGAGGCAGAGGTTGCGGCGAGCCAAGATAGTGCAACTGCACTCCAGCCTGGGTGACAAAAAATAAAATAAAAAATTATAGTACTCTTATAACAGGGGCTGGGGATTTTATTTTTGTCTATTTTCTGCACAAATATGTGTAAGACAGAGATTGTCATTTTGTAAAAGGACTTTTCCAACTCGCTTCAAACAATAAAGAATATATTGCTTTTTGAGGGGTGAGTGGGTAGAGTTAGCACTACTACTATATTTATTTATTTATTTATATTTTATTGCACTTTAGGTTCTGGGGTACATGTGAAGAACATGCAGGATTGTTGCATAGGTACATACATAGCAATGCGGTTTGCTGCCTCCATCCCCCCATCACCCATATCTGGCATTTATCCCCCTGTTATCCCTTCCCAACTCCCTACCCCCCACTGTCCCTCCCCTAGACCCCCACAACAGACCCCAGTGTGTGTGATACTCCCCTCCCTGTGTCCATGTGTTCTCATTGTTCAACACCCACCTATGAGTGAGAACATGCAGTGTTTGATTTTCTGTTCTTGTGTCAGTTTGCTGAGAATGATGGTTTCCAGATTCATTCACGTCCCTACAAAGGACACAAACTCATCGGTTTTTATGGCTGCATAGTATTCCATGGTGTATATGTGCCACATTTTCCTTGCAGTCTATCATGGACATTTGGGTTGGTTCCAGGTCTTTGCTATTGTAAACAGTGCCACAACGAACATATATGTGCATGTGTCTTTATAATAGAACGATTTATAATCCTTTGGATATATACCCAGTAACGGGATTGCTGGGTCAAATGGAATTTCTATTTCTAGGTCCTTGAGGAATCACCACACTGTCTTCCACAATGGTTGAACTAATTTACACTCCCACCAACAGTGTAAAAGTGTTCCTATTTCTTCACATTCTCTCTTGCATCTGTTGTCTCCGGATTTTTTAATGATCGCCATTCTAACTGGCGTGAGATGGTATCTCAATGTAGTTTTGGTTTGCATTTCTCTATTGGCTAGTGATGATGAGCATTTTTTCACATTTGTTGGCCTCATGTATGTCTTCTTTTGTAAAGTGTCTGTTCATATCCTTTGCCCACTTTTGAATGGGCTTGTTTGTTTTTTTCTTGTAAATCTGTTTTAGTCCTTTGAGATTCTGGGTATCAGCCCTTTGTCAGATGGGTAGATTACAAAAATTTTTTCCCATTCTGTTGGTTGCCAATCACTCTAACGACTGTTTCTTTTGCTGTGCAGAAGCTGTGGAATTTAGTTAGGTCCCATTTGTCTATTTGGGCTTTTGTTGCCAATGCTTTTGGTGTTTTGGTCATGAGGTCCTTGCCTATGCCTATGTCCTGAATGGTTTTGCCTAGATTTTCTTCTAGGGTTTTTATGGTTGTTTTTAACTTATTATTTTGAAAACATTATTTCAGTGATTCAAATGAGCTCCCCCCAAAGTTCATGTGTTGGAAACTCTATCTCCAGTGCAACAGTGTTGCGGGGTTGAGACTAATGAGAGGTAATTGATATATTATGGCCAAGTCCTTATCATTATATTAATGTTGTTATTGCAAGAGCAGATTAGCTATAGCAAGAGTGGACTCCTGGTGTCTCTCTCTTTTGCATGTGCTTACTTGTTTTTGCATCTTTCTGCCATGGGATAACGCAGCAAGAAGGCCCTCACTAGATGTGACTGCCCAATCTTGGACTTCCCAGTCTTTAGAAGCATAAACCAAGTAAACCTCTATTCTTTAGAGATTATCCAGCCTGTGGTAGTCTGTTGTAGCAACAGAAAATGGACAAAGACAAGTATAGACTCACAGAGGTTTGCAAAATTAGTATAGAGAGGTAACGTATATTATTCACCCAACTTCTCCAGATGATAAAATCACATGACTATAGTGCAATATCAGAACAAATAATGGACATTGATACAATCTGTAGATGTTATCTACATTTGAACAGTTTTTATATACACCCAATTGTGTGTGTGTGTGTGTGTGTGTAGTTTTATACAATTTTATCACTCAAGATTCATGTGGTCACCACCATAATAAAAATGAAGAACTGTTTGAAGCATCAAAAAGAGCTTCCTTGTACTCTATAAAGGGGTACCTTTATAGGAAGAGATATTATTTTAAAGACATTACTTCATTTACCAAATCAGAACAACACATTGTACATTACATCTGACATTAATTATTCACTGTTTGCTAAAGACCATTTAGTGCTTTCCACACATTAACTTTTTTAAAGCATATAAAAACCCTATGAAATAAATATTATTACTCAAATTTAACAGTCAGTATATTGATGAGTGAATTGTCAGAATAAATAAGGTCTTGATTCCTTAACAACTGTGCAATGCTGGCTCTCTAAATAATAAAAATATTAAAAGTCACTTTTGCTATATATTTATCTTTAATGTTGTCAAGGTATTGTGTTAATTTTAAATTATAAGCATTATTTTTCATTATTATTGAGAAAACGTGTTCTTATTTATGATCCTTGATTCCAATCCTACATCATTTAGTAAATTTTTGCCCTCAAACCTCCCAATTTTTAAATAACATATACTTTTAAATCAATAATTGCTTTTATTTAAAAATGTTAATGTACATAATTAATAATTTTATAAAATCCTGAAGGTTTTTATAATACTTTAAATTTGTGTAATCAGCTTATGAGACATTAATTTCAGGTTTTGCAGTAAAAATTTAACCATCCACTTCCAACAAGCCAAGATTTATGGAAATAACTATGAATCAGGCAATTAAAATGAAGTTTTAAATTATTAAATATGTTAATTACAGAAAGTGTTTTCTCTTTATATAAGTACATTAATTTATAATGTAACATGGAGAAATTAAAACGTATAATTTCAAATGTATTACTTCAATTTATCAGAAATACCATATCTAAGTGAATTTCTATTCTAAAAAATCATAAAATAAATTATCTCTCAAAGGCTAAACTTAAGTTTTATTATTAGATATTCTTTATGTTGTACCTGAGCTTGTACAACTGATGTGCTGTACTATGTATTTGGGTTTAAGCATTTCACAAGAACTTTTGAATTAGGTGTGTTGTGTGTGCCAGGAGTGATCTTTTATTTTTATTGTTTCTTTTAAAAAATGATGTATGACAGAATGAGCTGGGTTATAATATTGTTTGCTGTAAAATAGGGCTCGTTTGTTTGAAACTCTGATTATTACTTATCAATTTTATTAATAATAAATATATATATTTTGCTATAAATCTAATCTGTTATGAAAAACACTTTCATTTCTGACTAGAAACTGACTAGAAGCAGCTAACAGTCCCCTCTGTCATGAAAAGGAATCAGAACAGCAAGTAAATATCAACGCTTCAAGGACATCATCTGAAAAAGCACACTGGAATCAATCAGAGAAGTGACAAGAACAAGGAAAGCAGAGTAAAGTGAAGCCCGGCAGCCTGTTGAGCTGGGACCAGCATAAAGCTGTGAGAGGCTTCCTAATGTGGAGAAGGGGTGAGTCAGGGAGAGACCTATGGAATTCCCCACTTCTGCCATGTACATTTATAATCCTAGACACAGAATAGCCCCCTTGGACCTCACAGGCCTGTAGACTAACAGGTAGCTGCCTGGAGACTATATAGAGGCACTGCTTAGAGCCCTTGTTGAATCCCATAGTAATCTGATTCCTCGGCAGCCTGGTGCCAGCTGCTGTCACCCTGCCAGAGGTGGAGTAAGGAAGCCAGGCACTTTCATGTGCCACAAAGACAGACACTGCCGCCTTGGTATGGAAGAGCAGGCGGACTACACACCCCATAATGCTCTGCCTCTCCTGCTCCTCACTACAGCGTCTGCCCACTTCAGCATCAGGTCCCCAGCATAGCCACCTTGCCCCACGTGAGAAGTAGTGCTGTGGGCCAACATAATTCTGAGAGCCCAACTCCCAGAGGCTAGTGATATGCCCTTAGGCTCCCACGGTACCTGCTGCCACTGCTTCTGTTGCCCCTGCCAACCCTGGGCAAGGGATGGAGTTGGTAGGCCAGGCACATAAATGTGGCCCTAACAGCACAGTGCTTTGCTACTTATGTGAGCAGTCCATTTACCTCACAGCTTCCAGACTTAATAGTTCCAGTTGAGGTGACCCTGGCTTTCCCAGTGAAAGGCCTATAATACAGCCACCTTGCTCCTGCCTGACCATTTCAGCTGTGGCTCAAAGCACTTCTGAGAGCCCAGCCCACATAGGCCTGTAATCACCTGAGAGTTCTGCCATTCTGCCGCCAGCTGAGCATTCTGCCTGCCTCTGCCTGAGAGTTCTGCTGGTGACCTCAGGAATAGCCCAACCCTACCTATCAAGCCAATACTTGAATTCTGAGACCCCAAGAACAAGTCCACTATCCTAGTATTTGTTCAGTCCCTTCAGGATTTGCACATGCTGTCCAGTTGGCCATCTAGGGGCCTGGGAATTGGAAAATCACTTAGTTCAGTCCAAGTTTGCTTGCACCTGATCACTCACGTGGGGGCCTGAAGATGGGCCAACCCAACCAGCTGAAATCACCACAGCTGACACCCACCTGCACATGCCAAAAGGTAGAGTTTCTTTCCTTCTTTACACAAAGCAGCAGTGTTACTTCGTTGGAGAACAGGAAAGTCACATTATCTGTCTGTATGGGGCTGAGTGAAGAGGTCCTCGTCCCAAAATCATTTCTGCAGAGTGCCTCGGGACAGGCATTCAGAGAGCCCTTCATGTCTAACAAAGATCTGGTACACAGTAATCTGCTTTTTCTATACCTGGCTGTTATCCATAAGTACCACCTACTAGTTTGTAGGTTGAATAGCACAACCCAATATAAAACTGGCCAAGAGACATGCATGAGGCTATAGAAGCAAAGTCAAAAGACTCTATCCAATATACTCTACTCTGCAGGCAAACTTCAGGGAGGGTTAAAATAAAATAAAATAAAGGGAAATAACCAGAACCGTGTGAATGTGAATTCACCAACAAGAAGTGTAAGCCAAATAAGAAGCAACCAGCATAAGAACTTTTAGCACCATGAAAAGTCTGAAAGCTGTGACCCAACCAAAGGATCACAATAGCTCTCTTAACAGTGGACCTTAATCAAAAAGGAAATTCAAAAATAACAGATAAATAATTCAATGTGTGGATTGTAATAACGATCAATAGGGTTCAAGAGGAAGTTTCAAAATCAACACAAAGAAATCACAAAAGCAATTCAGGAAATGAACACAGCAATGTCTTAAAAAAAAGCAAATCGAACTTTTGGAAATGAAGAATTCATTTAAGAAATTTCAAGGTACAGTTGAAAGTTTTAACGATAGACGAGACTGAGCACAAGAAAGAATTTTAGAGCTTTGAGGCTAATATCTTAAATTAACCTAGTCAGGAAAACAATAAAGAAAACAGAATTTTAAAAACAATGCCTTCAAGAAATATGGAATGATATAAAGTAACCAAACCTACAATTTATGTGCATTTCTTGGGGGAAAGAAAAAGTAAGACATTTTCAAAACATATGTAAGAGAGTAATGGATGAAAACTTTCCTGATCTTGCTAGAGATGTAAACATCAGATATAAGAAATTCAGAAAATACCTGAGAGATACTATGTCACATAAATACCACTAAGGAAAATAGTCATCAGACTATCTGATGAGGTTTGGCTGTGTCTCCACCCAAATCTCATCTTGAATTTCCACATGTTGTAGGAGGGTCCTCGTGGTAGGCAATTGAATCATGAGGGCAGGTCTTTCCCCTGCTTTTCTCATGATATGAATGAGTCTCACAAGATCTAATGGTAATAGAAGGGAGAGTTTCCCTGCTTAAACTCTCTCTCTTTGCCTGCTGCCATCATGTAAGATGTGACTTGCTCCTCCTTGCCTTCTGCCATGATTTTGAGGCCTCCCCAGCCCTGTGGAACTGTAAGTCCAATAAACCTCTTTCTTTTGTAAATTGCCCAGTCTCAGGTATGTCTTTATCGGCAGCATGAAACAAGACTAATACAGTATCCAAGGTTTATGTGAAAGAATAAGTCTTAAAAGAAGCTAGAGAGAAGCAACAATTCATCTATAAAAAGAATTCCATCGGACTAACAGTGAACTTTTCAAAAGTATTACAAACCAGAAGAGTTTGAGGGCTTATGTTTAGCTTCCTCCAAGAAAACAAAAATACCAGACAAGAATTTTGTATCCTGCCAAACTAAGCTTCAGAAATAAAGATAAGTAAAGTTTTCCTCAGACAAACTAATGCAAATGGAAGTTGTCATGACTAGACCAGACCTACAAGAAATGCTCAAAGGAGTTCTAAACATGAAAACAAAGAATAAGACTTTCTATCATAAAAGAATATGCAAGTACAAAGCTAACAGGTCCTATTAAGCAATAACATAAGTGAGATTCCAAGATAACCAGCTAACAAAACTCTCAAAGTAACAAAACCTCACATATCATTATTAACCTTAAACATAATGGTCTAAATGCTCAATGTAATAAATACAGAATGCCAAATTGGATTTAAAAACAAGACCTAATGATCTGCTGACTATGAGACCTATCTAATAGCTAAGAAAAACTTAGATTCAAAGGGATGAATAAAGATATATCATGCAAAAAGAAAACAAAAGCAAGTGTAGCTATTCTTATATAAAATAAAACAGACTTTAAACCCACAACAGTTAAAAAAAAAAAGGACAAACAAGAACATTTTATAATAATAAAGGGTTCAATACAATAAGAAGATTTAATTATCCTAAATGTATATGAACCCAACACCAGAGCACCCAGATTCATAAACCAAATACTACTAGACCTATGAAAACAGACTGATAGCACTGTAATAGTGGGAGACTTTAGCATACCACTGACAACATCAAACAGGACAGTGAGGCACAAAATCAACAAAGAATGTCTGGAATTAAAATGGACTGTAAAACAAATGAACCTATTAGATGTTTGAAGAATATTACACGCCCAAACTGAAGCAAATGCATTTTTCTCATCTGCACATGGAACATTCAAAAACTGACCATACGCTTGGCCACAAATAAAGTTTCAATAAATTTTTTAAAAATCACTGAATCATGCAGTATCTTCTTGGACCACAGTGGAATAAAATTAGAAATCAATACCGAGATTAATTGTCAAAACAACACAAGTGCATGGAAACTAAACGACTTGCTCCTGAATGACTTTTTGGTTTAAAAAAAAATTAAATCAGAAATTTCAAAAAATTAAATGAATGAAAATAGAGACACAACATATTGAAACCTCTAAGATTCAACAAAAACAGTGCTAAAAAGACAGTTTATACTACTAAACACCTACATCAAAATGAAAGAACTCAAATTAACAACATAATGTCACACCTCAACAAACTAGATAAACTATACACAAATTTTGAAAAAAAATAACAAAGATCAGAGTATAACTAAACAAAATTAAAACCAAAAATGATATAAAGGATCAACAAATAAAAAAGGAAGTCAAATACTGCACATTCTCATACGTGGGCAGTAAACAGTGAGTACACATGGACATAAAGATGGAAATAATAGATGTTAAGCATTCCAAAAGGGGAGAGGATGGGTAAGGGATGAGCTGAAAAATTACCTGTTGAGTACAGTGTTCAGTATTTGGGTGATGGGTACACTTGAAGCCCAGTCCTCACCCATATGCAATATACTCATGTAACAAACCTGTATGTGTACTCCTAAATCTAAAATAGAAACAAACAAACAAAAAATATTTTCAGAGTTAGATAGTTTGTGCTTGTTCAGGTAGTAGGTAAATTTTATTTAATAGTATACCTTATATGCTTTCTATTTATATGCACATAGAAATCTGAGACAGTAAAAGTATAGTCTTAAAACATAGAAAGAGGAGTAGGACTAGAAAATAATTAAATGATAAATGGTCATCAAGGAATTATAAAATTGATTCTGAATTTGGTTATGTACCCTAGGATTATGTGAAATTTATCAAATTTTTAGTGTAAAATAATGGACTTGGAGAAAAAAACTTAACTTCTGAAAACCCAGAACTTAACAATAAATAGGAAGGTGGCCTTATGACTCTTCAATTCAGCTACTAAGAGATGCCCTATTGAGGCCATAATAGTCACAACATAGGTACCCAAAAATATACCTTCCATGTTTGTCAGTTTCACACATTGATGACTCATATTTTAAAATGTGACATTTTAGATGAGTTCTAAACTTCACACACTGTCTCTCGTCACTGCTCTACACAAGAAAATCGGTAGCCAGAAAAATTATCCTAGATATTGTTCAGATCCAGTAGTCACTTCTGATACCAAATATTCTATAGTGAACCTAAGTTGTTTGAAACTAAACATCTCTACCTAGATTTCTTACCCTGTAATCTTTTGTCACTTCCTAAAGGCGAAGACATTAGTTTCCTCTCCTTTCCAGTTTTCTGATATGTTTATTGCCTGTTTGTTGCAACTCTGTGTTTTCTAGTTCAATTCTATTCCTTTTCTATTTATCAATAAAACAATAAATATGCATTAAACATTTATTTCATAATTAATTTTATTAAAGAACAATTTGTAGAGGATTTATAAAACTATTTTTTATTTTATTAGGAAATTATATAAAGTAAAAGGTATAGATAATAATATAGTGAGTACCTGCATATTAATCAATCAAGTTAACAATAAAATATTACAATTGTTAGTTGAAGTTTTCTGAATTTTTCTTCCTCTCTCAAAAAGGACATTACAAACATTACTTTAGTTTTATCATAATTATATACATTTTACACTTATGATTCTTATGCATATGAACTATGTAATAATGCAATATTGTTTTGAATGCTCTTGAGATGTAAATAAACTACATCATATTCCACTTATAAGTGATATCTTTCCCACTTGTGTGCTAAGGAGAATTCAATCAAATTAATTTTTTTAAATTATAGAAATCTCTCTTTTATTCATTCTTGCTTTTTATGGCTGCGTAGTATTCCATGGTGTGTATGTATCACATTTTCTTTGTCCAGTCAATCAGTGATGGGCATTTGGGTTGGTTCCAGGTCTTTGCTATGGTAAACATTGCCACAACAAACAAACATGTGCATATGTCTTTATAATATAATGATTTATAATCCTTTGGATATATACCCAGTAATGAGATTGCTGGGTCAAATGGAATT
>CAUYLG010033374.1:0-20398 GCA_963573385.1 Cacajao melanocephalus | reverse complement strand
CTCAGCCTTTTTGCACTGGTTTCTTCCCATTTTTGTGGATTTATCCACCCGTCGTCTTTGTAATTGCCAACTTTCATTTTGGGTCTGAATGGCCGTCCGGCTTGTTGGTGTTGAAGTTATTTCTCTTAGTTTTCCTTCGGCGGACACCCTTTCCCCACAGAGCTAGGCCTTCCTGGGTTCAGCTGTGCTTACTGTGAAACTCACAGTCCTCAGCGCTTCCAATTGCTGTTCTCCTTGTGGGGACGGGACCAGCCGAGCCGGAGTCGTCCCGTATACTCCGCGCCGAGAAGCGCCGTGCTGGGGCGCCGGCAAAATAGCCGCGCCGGCCAAAAAAGTCGCGCTGGAGACCCTTGTGGCTCCTCCGCCGGGAATCTCCTAGTCTGTGGGCAACAAAAATTCGTCTGAAAGTGCGGCGTCCACTCGCTCTCTGCGCTTTCACTGGGAGCTACAATCCTGAGCTGTTGTTCATCGGCCATCTTGGATCTCTCCAAGTACAAATAGTTTTTTGTCTTCTATCACCTGCCAGCAACTGTGCAGTGTCTTAACTTCCTGCTTTTGCTGGATAGGGAGCTCACCTAAAGGTAGCTCAGTCTGTTGTCTAATAAGTTTTAGTCCTATTTGCTTACTACATTTACTTTAGATGCTTTACAATTCAGTTCTGTGAATTTAAAAATAATTTTCCACTTTGCAAGGCCAAGGCAGGAGTGTCACCTGAGGTCAGGAGTTCAAGACAGCCTGGTCAACCTGGTGAAACCCCTTCTTTACTAAAAATACAAAAATTAGCTGGGCATGGTGGCAGGTACCTGTAATCCCAGCTACTCTGGAGGCTGAGGCAGGAGAATCACTTGAACCCGGGAGGCAGAGGTTGCCGTGAGCCGAGAGATCATTGCACTCACAAAGGAACTATTCTCATATCTGATTCGAAGCTGCTTCACCCACCCTGCTGGGCTGGCTGCAGCCACTGCAGTATGGAGGCGGAGGACTGATCTGGCTTTCACACAGGTTGTTCTACCTCTTCCTAGAAAGCACTATTTGTTTTAGGACATGGGAGAAGGGTAGTAGAGGCAGATGGGTCCTAACACACGTGTTACCACTGCTGCAGAGTAATCTCTCTTTAGGGGTCTGTGGCAGAAGTTGTGAATCCTAGCTACATGGTAGAACTACCCTAAGAGCTTTAAACCACCCTATCCCTAGACTCCATTCTCAGTGATTCTGGTATGTTGAGCTCTATTGGGACCTGTGGTGCTTTCAGGAAGTCACACTGACAGGAGCCTCCCTCCCTTCCAGGCTATACTCTTGATCATTGGAGGGGCCCTTGTGAAACTGGATCACAGCCTGTAGCTAATCCACCTCCTTCTCCCCAACACAGTCACATTCACTGCATACCTGTCTCCTGCTGCTATGATCCCCAGCAAGACTAGCCCCCAAACTCATCAACCTTCCATGGCCAACCAGGCTATGTTAACTCCAGGACCAGTCAGCAAGTCCAGTAACTACACAGATATTTAACCAAAAATGAAATTCCAGGCACCTCTTCCTGTAGTCACTCCAAGAATTTACAGACAATTCTCTTGAGATCTGACTCACTTGCCTTAGGAACAACCACAGGGAGAAGGGAGGAAGAACTCCCTCTTTCTGAATACTGTGTGCCCCCTAAAGGGCACTAGCTCTCTCTTTACATTTTTGGGGCTGGATGGGAGGTAAAACTAGTTCTGCTAAAAACTAGTTCTGGTATCTATATAGAGATGGCTGCTCCCAACGGGTGAACTTAAGAGTTTGTAGCTGATTTGCTTTTACAACTAAACATGAAACCAACAGACAATTTTGCATCTAACCCTATCTTTTTGGTCACCCCTTAGTAAATGCTGAATAGTCAAAGCAAAAACACCTTCCTCACCTCACTACAAACAAGATAATGCAAACATATTTAAACTTTCTAAGGCAGAATTTCCTCATCTTTATTTTTAACAATAATTTATTTAACGTTAGAGAGAGTCTCACTCTGTCACCCAGGCTGGAGTACAGTGGCATGATCATAGTTCACTGCAGCCCCCAACTCTTGGACTTACGCAAGGCCTTGGCTTCCAAAGCAGCTGGGACCACAGATGGATGCCACCATGCCCAGCTCCAGAATTTCTTAATCTTTAAAAATGAGAACTCATGGAATTGTTATGGTGCTACAACTAAACCTAAAATTATAGCTGGGAATGCATTTTGTAAAGTTTATAGCTCTATGCATGTAATGTAGTATTATGTAAATAATGGTTAAAATAATACTTTGTCACTTACTACCATTCTACTTTACTGTTTCCTACTTCTTTGTTCGATTCTTTTTTAAAAAATCTGCTTCCACTAGAATGTAAGCTCCAGGATCTGAAGACCTTGTCCGTGTTGCTTTCTATAGTCACAAGCATCTGAAACAGTGCTAAGCACACAGAGACAGTAGGTATTTATTGAATTAATTAATATTTTCATTAGGAAGTGGGTACAAATGGTCATGAAATAAGTTCTCAAACTGTCATCAATGGTCCTCTTTTATCAAAATCATCTTGGGTGCTTGCTAGTGGAGAAGACCCATTAAATCAGAAGCTCCACAGGCAAAGTCAGAGAGGAACTTACCAGTTTTAGCTGCAAGTCTCCACAGATGATTCCACCTGTAATAAATGGTGTTTACAGAAAAAACAAAAGCCACTCATGAAACTCATACCCATGTAAGGCTTGGTGCCAGCCATGGTGGTAATCTGCATCTCCCTGGGCAGCATGGCAGCAATGTTGAAATCTGTGATGTGCACATGCCCTGCAGAGAGAGAAGAAACACACAGAGAGTTAACTCTTATTCAACCCAGTGGCACAACCATGCTTCTCCCTGAAAGCACCCAATTAGTCCGTTAATTTCTGTAGGTTAGTTGCAGTTGGGTACAGGCAATAAAAGCTCAATGATTCCATCCTCAAGGCCAATATGGTCTTAAGCCAGCAATCCTCCCTTATGCGATGATCAGTCTCTGATTGTAAACCTGTAGTTCAGCCTCAGAAAGTTTTACCCTTAGTAGATAAGAATTTGTGGTTATTCTAGTTACGCACTTTTTGTCTGTTGGTAATATTTTGAGTTAGTTTAGCCTATGAATACCACGGAGGAGATAGCCAAGGGATACTCAAAGTATCACATTTCCAAACATCTCTTATGGGATTATTTTTTTTTTTTAAGAAGCAAATAGGCGAGGCGTGGTGGCTCACACCTGTAATCCTAGCACTCTGGGAGGCTGAGGTGGGTGGATTACTTGAGGTCAGGAGTTTGAGACCAGCCTGGCCAAAATGGTGAAACCCTGTCTCTACTAAAAATAATAATAAACGAAAATTATCTGAGTGTGGTGTGGGTGCCTGTTATTCCAGCTACTTTGGAGGCTGAGGCAGGAGAATCACTTGAACCTGGGAGGCAGAGGTTGCAGTAAGCCGAGATCACGCCACTGCACTCCAGCCTGGGCAACAGAGTGAGACTCCAAAAAAAAAAAAAAAAAAAGAGGCAAATATTATTACTACAAAGCTGGCATGAATGTGGATACAAATATTTATTCCCTAACCAAGAAAGCCTCCCTTTTCTCCAAGTTTTTCTAAAATATTTTTGGATATATTTTTTGTCTGATAGTTTAGGTTGGCCTCATCAGTCCCCAACGAAGTAACTGTTATCAAGGGACAGCGGGGGTGAGGGGAGGGAAATCAACTTTATTTTTTATTTTATTTTTTGAGAGAGTTTTGCTCTGTTGCCAGGCTAGAGTGCAAAGGCGCGATCTCGGCTCACTGCAACCTCTACTTCCCAGGTTCAAGCAATTCTTCTGCCTCAGCCTCCTGAGTAGCTGGGATTACAGGTGCACACCACCACGCCTGGCTAATTTTTGTATTTTTAGTAGAGATGGGGTTTCACCATATTAGCCAGGATAATCTCGATCTTCTGACCTCGTGATCACTTTGGAAGACCTCAGTCTTCCAAAGTGCTGGGATTACAGGTGTGAGCCACCATGCCCAGCCAATCAACTTCATTTTTAAAGGGACTCTCTAAAGAGCACTAGATGGGGAGCCAGGAGGCCTGGGTTCTGCCTTGAACGCTGCCCCTAACACATAGTAGACTTTAAGTCCTTTTCCAAGGTGGATCTAAATTATCCTTTACATAAAAAAAGAATGGGTAGACTAAATGATCTCTAGAGGGTCTCTCAGCTTTAACACTCAAAGCAATAGAGTGTGGGTCTAACATTTATATTTGGCAGGGAACACTATGAGGTGCTCTAGGGTCCCTGCATTTACAGCCAGAGGGAACAAAAGGGCAGTGCCAGAAGCTCCAGCAGACAGGCCTATTATATTAGCTGTTGGCACAACAATCATCTGCTTTCAGAGAATCTTGAAGTGTTGGCATTTCCATTTACATGTGTCTGTGGTTTTGATGAGATACAGCTGTAATTGGAGAGCATGTCATCAGCCCACAGTCCACACTCCCCATATCAAACTTAATTGTCTGTTCCCTGATAGTATCCAGCCTGCTGCTAAAGATAAATCCCATTGCCTTTATCACCAGGGCTATATTCTGTGCAGACAGTGTTTGGTTTTATTCTCTGCAGACAGTGTTTGGTTTTATTCATGTGATGATATTTCAGTAAAGAAAAGGGAGCACTCACCTAGTTAAAAGGTATTCTTGCCAGAGTGGCACCAATGCCTGATTTCAGTTACTTACCCTATCATACCATAGGTTGTCTCCATTTTTACTTTTTCTTTTCTCCCCATGGGTCCTGCTCACACTGTTGGACCAGTGATTCACAAAGTTTAATACAAATCAGGTGAGTCTGGAGACTGGCGAAGAGCCTGTTTCTTGGAGTCAGACTGCCTAGCTTCAAGTCTAGGTTCTACCACTAACTAGCTGTGTTACCTTGAAAATGTCACTTATCCCTCTCTGTAAAGTTAGAAAGATAATCAGTCTTCTCAAGAGGTTACTGAAAAGATTAAATGAAATAATGATTACAGGAGACTTAGCACAGCGTTTGGCAAGAAGTGTTTAATTGTTGATATCTGTCATTATTGGAAACTTCAGTGTAGTTTTGCAAAATACATGTGCCTGGGCTTCAGTCTCCTGAAACTCCAGTGGGACTTGTAGGAGAGCCAGGCATCTGTATTAAAAACAACAAATTCCACAGGTGATTCAGATGAGCAGCCAGACTGCAACAGCCTACTTCAGTCTGCAGAGATTTTTCCAAGCTGACTCAGCTGACTTATCTATGCTCATGTAGGAGTGGAAGAAGTGGAAGGTAGAGAAGGCTTTAGAGCCAATTGATTCCTACAATGTAGTCTCCAGACCAGCAGTATCAGCATCACCTGGGAACTTGTTAGATATGCAAATTCTTCCCCCCCACCCCACCCTTCCCCACCACTCAGCTCTATTATACTAAATCAGAAACTCTGGGGGTTGGGCCCCAATGTTTAAAAAAGCCCTACAGGTGATTATGAGGCCCAGCAAAGTTTGAGATTACAGTTTTAAAAGATGACCTGGCTTAGCAGAACGTCTCAACTTTGGTAAGTACTCATTACATGTCAGTTGAAAGAATGTTGAATATTTACCTTTTCAGTGTTGTTTGCACTTGTGTGAATGATTTAGTTTTCAAAATGTTGTTACACAGTTTCTTCTTCAGCCCAGTGAGGTAGGCCCTGTTTTATATATGAGTCATTTACGGCTAAGTTCAAAAGACTCAAAAGTTACAGAGCTGGAGTTAAGACCTAGAATTTTGTCTAGGATCCCCTTGTTAAGCTATGAATCTCCAAAAACCTTTGTGTGCTGTATCATAAGACTAAAGAACTGAACAACCTAAAACAATTACTTTCTGATTAGCTGAGAGTTCTTTTCCACTGCTAGGATGCCTACTAAAGAACAGAGAGAAATTACTTGAGGGTAGTGTTCTACTGGATCTTCTAGCCCGGTGCTTTTGAGCTACACAATGACAGCAGAACGGCACAGAATGCTGGCCCTAAGCCTCAGTTCCAGGTCCAGCTGCAGCCATGCCTTGTTTCTGCCTACCGTGGTGACCTATTTGCCAGTTTGCCTTCTGTGTTTTGAAAATGAATTTGAGTGCTGGATCACAGGAGAGGTTTCAGTCTCCTGCTGATTGAAGGACACGGGAATTGCCTTGGGAATGAAGGACTTCTCTGGCTTCTTTCATAGGCCCAGGCCTTGAGTGAGCCTTAGAGTAGAGTTTCTCAACTTCAGCACCATTGAAATCTTGGATCTTTGCAGTGAAAACTGTCCTGTGCATTGTAGAATGTATGCTAGCATCCCGGCTGCTACCTACTAGCTGTTGGTAGCACCTTCCAAACCTGGCTGGAATCTTGATAATAAAAAATGTCTCCAGATATTACCAAATGTCCCCTGCAGGGAGAAGCAATAGAGCAAAATCACACCCACTTGAGAATCACTGCCTTAGTGAAGAGTTTTTCAGGTGCAAGCCTCAGAACTTCCTAATTTACCATCTAGGAGAGGGTTTCTGCCTTTTCTCTTTACCTCTGTTGCTTGGGACAGAGGATCACATAAAAAATCTGAATTCACCTTATGATGTCATTGAATTTAGCCATCACTGTTGTCATTTGCACTCTCTTACTGCTCCTGTTCACAGCCTGAGGATCTCTGTTATCAACATAGTACTCTTAGGCACCATAAAACTTGGCTTTGCTCCCAACTTTTAAGTCTCTCCTACTTGCAGGCATTTAGAATATTTGCTCCACATTTTTCTGAGATGCTTGCTAAAAATGCATACCCCTAGGTACTACCTAGGGAGTGATTACCTGCGGCTAAGTTACAGTATTCTACACTGTATATTATTTTAAAAGGGCACTGTCCACTTGATATTTTGGTACATTTTGAGACACCACAACGGGAATACTGTTAAGATTGTAGCCTCAGTTCTTTCTCACCTCCTAGACTAAATTTTTGCCTCTATTCCTTGTGACTGGATGGTATTAAGAAGCCTAAGTGATAGATGATGACATAATTGTCATTTTCTCAGATATGTCAGGCAGACATTACTGTTCCTGTAATTGTAGCATTTCCTGAGTTAGAAAAATACAAGAATTTTAGACACTATGGAATTGATAGAATTGGATGGGGTATTTAAATTGGTACGAAATGAAAATATACATTAGGACAGTTGGTCAGGTGTCACCCAAGACCTAATGCTATCTTGGCACTAAACTAGTAAATGGGACAGCTGGGAGAACAGTACGGATGTGCTCTAAGTTAAAAACATTTTTTAAGGCAAATTCTGATGTACAAGGAATATTTATTCATAGTGGATTTCCCATTTTACAATCAGTCTTTTCAGATAAATGTAAAGAATATGAATCAAGAATAAAACAAAGTTTCTGCCTGTTATTGAATGGTGATGCATTAAAATGTAAGCAACAAGGTGTGATACACAGCTCACTTGTAGGGATGGGCATAGGAGGCACCAGAGAGATAAGGGGTTACCCTTCACAGTGGCTAAAATTTCCACACAAGAGGCCCATGTGACAGCCCATCAGGGATGAAATATTATAAATGAAGATGGAGAAGACAAGTGAGGTCTTCAAATATGAGGTCTACATGGAAAATCACACCAGCAGACACTCTGAAAGGCAGGCATTGATCTGTGGTCCAGCTGATTCCCATAAGATCAGCTCTACATAATGAGCTGGGGGGTAAGTGAACAACAGGAATTTATTCATTGAAAAGTGGTTAGTTATGTTCCTTGAGTAATGTTTGAGAGTCCTACTTTTTCAGAATCTGAACAAACAGAAAGTAAATAACTTAAAAAAAAATATTTTCTCCAGAAAGAGATCCCTAAGACAATGTTTAGAAAATGGCTCTCAGTGTTTTTTGTTTGCTTGCTTCTGTACCATTCATACACAATCTTTCCCAAAGCAATTGATTTTCAAATTGAGTTCAGTATAGGAATATAATATAGAAAAGCCTCTTCTTAATTCACTGACCAAATTAAAAAAAGAAAAAACCTTGAGAATGAAAGCAGTCATTGTAAATAAGATACCAGAAAACAAGGGCAGGCTGATACTATCCCTCTGGCACATTGGAGTGATGGCTTGTACACAGAGCCCCAGCTCCACTGAGAATAAAATGCCATGACTGTGCCCTCGCCCCCTGCACACATGAAAGACAGCAGAATGGACCATGGAAAGTGTAGTTACCTGAGGAAGAAGGGATAAACAAAATGGTTTAAACACAAGATCTAACAAGTAAACAAGCAGGATATTTGTTTTATCACTTCTGAAACCAAAATAATTATTTGGGAAAGACAGCTTTTACAGATTCTATCTGGTAGAGATTTGGTACATATAAGGTATGTGTCAGCATAGACAAAGCCACATAAGACAAGATGAAGCAGTCCCAGCTTCCTTTCCAAGGAAAGAAAGCCATGACTACCTCGTAAGAATTGTACTGCTAGATTTTTATTGAGTGACAGTTCTTTGCCTCAAGTACTTTACACATATTAGGTCAGTCTTTACAATGACCCTAAGATGTAAGTATTCTTTTGATCCCTGAAAAAACTAAGACAAAGTTTAGGCAACTTGTCAAAGCTCTCAGAGCTGGTAAATGAGTGAAGTGTGTTTTGAATGAAGAAATCTGACTCTAGAATTCACATTCTTAACCACACTGTTACATAATTCATCTTTCACAAGGGTAGTCTCTAAGGGTGGTTAAACTTGAAGATGAATTGATTTCTTCACCTTTTTCCTCATCTGCAATCACCAAGTTGCCAAGAAAATGAGGAGGGGTCAGAGGTTGACTGAAGGAGAACAGGATGCCTTCATGATAGAAATGAGATGAAGCCATGGATGAGGCCTGGGATGAAAACACTATTCTCTGAATGGATGATAAAGCTTGAAAAGTGTTGGATTCATAGGACCTATATGCCTCCATTCAGGGCCTCTATAAATGGTGGAGCAGCAGAAATCATGCACAAAGGCACCCAACTGAGGGAGCAGGTGAAGACAAAACCCCAACCTGGGTTCTCCTTGGTGGGCCATGTGCTGCCAGGAAGCTGTGGTGGACAGAGGGAGCACTTTCCCTAAGTTGCACAAAGGTGGTCTCTACATGCTAGAAGAGAAGCTAGTGGTAATTGTCCTTTCCCCTTACAAAAAGACAGGGTCTCTCTATGCTGCCCAGGCTGGATTCAAACTCCTGGGCTCATAGGATCCTCCTGCCTCAGCCTCCCAAGTAGCTGGTACTACAGGTGCCTGCCACTGCCCAGCTCTGGAGAGCTGGTATTTAAATGAAAGTCACCTTCATGCTAAGTCTCACCATTGCTCACATTTCTGAGAATCAGAGACTCTGTTTTCAAATGTCAGAAGCAGTAAAGGTAAGGAAGAAATAAGCCATCGGAAGAAAGTGGAAAAAATCTTTTTGGACAGTCCATAAATAAGTAATGACACTGAGCTTTGAAATTAGAGGTCATATACCAGTGTTTCTTAGCCCTCCGAGCACAGGTGGGATCAGGCAAATCAGGCTCAAAACTAGGCAAATAAATAATGAGCAATAGATGGTACTTGGAGTTTCGGTTCCCCTTGCAAATCCATTTTGTAAAAATTGGATAAGGAGCTTTTAAGACTTAGGACTCTCCTAATTTAGCAGCCTTCTAAAGACATAACAGAGATCGTATTGACGCTGTTAACATTTATATCATACAGGCTGCGTGCCTTACAGGTCTTACTTGATGTTCCAGTGAATCCAAATTTACTTGAAAATAAATATTAGGAAGAAATTATACACATTTAATCACTGTGGGCAAAAACTTACTCTAAAGGATATAGCTAATCAGTAGTTCTTGAAATTCAGCGTTCACTTACCACCATCTTAATTATTGCCATATCCCTATATCACACATCTGGATAATACACTTTTATCCCTTTTATATTTTTCTTTAACTGATTTTTTTTTCAAACTGAATATTTTTCGAGATGAAGTTTCGCTCTTGTTGCCCAGGTTGGAGTGCAATGGTGCAATCTCTGCTCACTGCAACCTCTGCCTCCTGGGTTCAAGCGATTCTCCTGCCTCAGCTTCCCAAGTAGCTGGGATTACACACACATGCCACCACGCCCAGCTAACTTTTGTATTTTTAGTAGAGACGGAGTTTCACCATGTTGGTCAGGCTGGTCTTGAACTTCTGACCTCAGGTGATCCACCTGCCTCGGCCTTCCAAAGTGCTGGGATTACAGGTGTGAGCCACAGGGCCTGGATTCAAACTGAAATTTTTAAACAGAAAACTTGATATCTCTTCTGAGATATATTGGTACATATTATGTGCCAGCATAGACAAAGCCACATAAAAGAAGATGAAGCAGTTCCAGCTTTCTTTCTAAGGGGAGAAAGCCATGACCGCCTCATAAAATTTGTACTAATATTAGACTTTTATTAAGTGATTTATTTGTGACAGTCACTGCATCAAGTACTTTACACGTAATATGTTAGTCTTTACAATGACCCTAAGATGTAAGTATTCTTCTGTGATATCAAATAAATGTAAAAACCAATTTACAAATGTAAAACCAGTTTGCCTTTTATAAGAAGGAATGCATAGAAATAGATGAATGAGAACAAAATAATGTCGCTAATGTCTAGGCAGATGCTATTGCTGGTCAAACGCTCTCATCTTGAGGCCTGTGTATCACGGAAAACATAGGTGACTGTGTGTTATATGAAGGCTGACATTAAAAAATTGTGATGGTTTTCTTGAAGAAATATGGTAGTGAAGGCAAATTGAGTAGAATATGACTTTCTCAGTAGATAAATTCAATGTTATTTAAGGGTGTATTGTTGTACTATACCCTGCCATAAGTCATAAAGTTCCCCCATATTGTCTATGAGGAGTTTATACATAGAGCTCAACTAAATAGAGCAAAATACCTTTTCCATGTGTAATACTCCTCTGCTGGGAATAATCGACTTTTCTACAAGCATGTCATGTTGTTGATTGCAAACAAATAACTCACTTACCATGTTCATCAAGTAAAATATTGTCAGGTTTCATATCCCTAGAGAAGTAAAAAGAAAAAAGAAAGTTGCTCATAATAAACAGAACTAAGGGGTATGGGCAAAAAAAAATGCTTAAGAAAGCTAATTAGAGTTGAAACAATGTACTAGCCCCTCAATACTCACCTTCTCATTCAATTCTCACAGTATTTTTATGAGATAGAAATCCCCAATTTCTAAATCAGAAAATGGAAGCTGAACCCAAGGTCACAGAGCTAGTAAGTGGAAGAACTGGGCTCTGAACCAGGGCCTCTCTCATTCAAAACCTCAGACTCTTAACGTCCTATAGCATATTGGATCTAAGCATGCAGATATTGGCCCATCAGATAATATAAAGCAGTTACATTGTCATGAAGTAGTGTTAGTAGTATTAAGCATCATTTTCTAGTGCAACTATAGAATTACACAGATGATGTAAACTTAAAGACTATAAATGGGAAAAATATGATTGATAATGTAGTTATATAACCACTCCATCTCACTTCGTCTCCTCACATCCACACCTGCTGTTCCTTTGCCAGAATTAGAGTCCTCTCACCACTGCACTCAGACAACACAGATTCACCCTCAACCTCACAGCACAGATGCTACTTCCTGCAAGGAGCCTTCCTGATTTTTCAATTCAGGGTCAAGTCCCCCTGCCCCCATGTATTCAGACCACACAGGATGCTTCTTCCACCATAGCGTTTATCACACTTTATCACATACTTGGTTTTGTTTATTGATACAGGACTTGTTACTCATTAATATTTTTAAGCAAAGAGTAAGCTGACAATCTGAGTCTGTCAAAGATTAAGATACCTCTATTCTAGCAGCATCAAAGCCACTTGACTAGGCTAAAAATGTGTTCCCAAAACCTGTTCTTCTTCCACCATAACATTTATCACACACTTGGTTCTGTTTATTGATATGGGACTTGTTACTCATCAGCATTTTTAAATAAAGAGTAAGCTGACAGTCTCGGTCTGTCAAAGAGTAAGGTAACTTTATTCTAGTAGTATGAAAGCCACTTGACTAGGCTGAAAATGTATTCCCAAAACCTGCTTCAGAATTTCTTCCTTAGTGGATTCTATGAATTTAGGCTGAAGGGCTTTAATGGTACATTAGGGAAAGGCAGTAAAAATCTGAGAGTGGAAAAGTGAGGGTTGTTATGAACCACAGTGAGATTCTTTGATTCAGGAGTGCTCCTTACCACAATATTCACGAAGGCTTTGAAAACTCTATCATTCTATCCTCCAAGTATTAACTGTCAAACTACTCCCTTCATTGGAAGAAGGTGGGTTTTGTGCTTGCCTATGCATTATTTTTACTTTACTATTTTATTTTTTTCAGTTTTTTAAAATAAAAATTGTGTGAATTTAAAGTGGCCAACATGATACTTTGATATACATACACATAGTAAAATAAGT
Source organism: Cacajao melanocephalus (assembly GCA_963573385.1). Taxonomy (NCBI): domain Eukaryota; kingdom Metazoa; phylum Chordata; class Mammalia; order Primates; family Pitheciidae; genus Cacajao; species Cacajao melanocephalus. Next base: position 7,939 of record CAUYLG010033374.1, on the reverse strand, counting down.
ACTACTGTTGAGCGAATTAATAATCCATCTACACACATAGTTACCTTTTTTTTTCCTTTGTAGTAAAAGCACCTTAAATTTACTCTTAACAAATTTCTAGTATATAGTACAATGTTACTAACTATAGTTATCTTGCTGTACATCAGTATGTGGAAGACTGGTCCAAATCTTTAACTATCCTCAGAATGATAATAATTAAATAACTATAGGTCTTATAACATCCAAGTGGACCATGAACTCCTTGATGTCCAGGGATGGTTTCTTGGTTAATATCATATTCTATCCCAGTGCCTGATGGTCACTAAGTGAAGAATTTAATGATACCCAGAGAAATTCTTGTGCACTTAAGAAGGCTGATTTCAACAGTAGATTCAGAGCACTGTGGCACACCATCAAATACTCTCTGTAGCATAAAGCTAGAGATAAATCAGGTGTTGGGCTCTTTCTACCTCTTTCAGATCTGCATCCAGTGAGCATCAACTACTGTTTGCCAGGTGAGAAAGAGGCCCAGAGGAGCCCTACCCAGGATGGATGAGAATTGAGTGAGGCAAGACCAGTGTAAAATTTCTTGGCCTAAATTTCTGAGGACTTACTGGGAGAAATTAATTGCTGTGGATTTGACATTTTATTAGCTTTCTATTAAATCCCTGAGTACCATTTTTCTTATTTATTGAATCTATACATCATTATGTTCACTATTTTTCCCAGAAACTACTTTAAAACTTAATAATACAGAGATCAGAGAAGGCACAATTAGTTTAATGTGATAATTCTTACTTAAATCTTATATTCATTTATTCATCAGATATTTACCTACTTTGGTAGGCCACTGTAGTAAGATATGGAAAACATAAAGATAAATGAGACAGAGTTCCCTCAGGGATGGAGAGGATGAGAAAGCTTTGTAAAGAACCATGACACAGAATGGGAAAGTATTTTTACCACATATTCAGAGAAGGAATATGAGAAAAATTTAAGAAAAATGTATAAGTGAATTTGTAAACATAAAAAGAAGTTACCTAAGCTTAGGTTCTAACTACACATTTTATCCAAAATATAATAAGGTCCTATCTAATTCATTGCAGAGTAAATTGCAGTATGTAAGGTTGTTTATTCACATACCAGGAGACAGAAAATGAAACCTAGGGTGCACTATTAAAATTCCACTAGAGCAAGTTGAGGTTTTTTATTTTCAAATTTTAGCACCACTTCTTTGCCTTTTCAGTCTTCTCAAGTAAAACTAAGTGTGAAGTAGCTCACAAAATGTTTTCATCATTGAAAGCAGTCTAAAATATATTTTAATTTAGTGGCTAATAAACATGGATATGCTTCAGAATCACCTGGGGAGATGTGAACAGTGTGGATTCTCTTGTCATGGGTTTAAACCAGAGTGACTTCATCTTGAACGGGTGAGATAGGAATTTAGGAATCAGCAGGAGTGGTTTTGCAAGGTCACAAAGGTCACAAGGTCACAAAGACCCCACTGATAGAATAAGATGTAGTAAAGAAGCTGGCCAAAACCAAGATGGTGACAGAGGTGATCTCTGGTCATCCTCACTGCTCATTATACACTAATTATAACACATTAGCATGCTAAAAGATACTCTCATCAGCACCATAACAGTTTACAAATGCCTTGGCAATGTCTGGAAGCTACCCTATGTGGTCTAACCCTCAGTTCTGGGAATTCCCCATTCCTTTCCCAGAAAACTCATGAATAATCCACTCTGTGCTTAGCTTAGCATATGATTAAGAAATAACCATAAAAATAACCAGCTAGCAGCTTTTGGAGCTGCTCTGCCTATAGAGTTGCCAAACTTTTATTCCTTTACCTAAATAAACTTCTTCCACTTTATCAGCTTGCTCTTGAATTCCTTCCTGCATGAACCCAAGAACCCATGTGGCTTCCCACCCAGTTTTGATGTGCACCCTGTGATACTCTGACCTAGCTTAGTCCTAAGGCATTAGACTCTGTTTAAAGACTTGCTCAGGCATCTGTCTTAAACAAAACAGAATCCTCTAGGGTATTCTGGTGTGCAGTCATGTTCAGGAAGGCTGTCTAGGCATTGTCCAAATCCAAAAAACGTCAATCTCATTTTTAAATACGAACCTCTTAAAAGCTTATCTATGAATAAAAAGGTGTTGAAAAAGTGCAACACACAATTTGTCAACAAATTCTTTGGTTAAAATATATGTGGAGGTCTTTTATGACCAACATATCTATATTAGTTTATTCTCACATGCCTAATGAAGACATAACCAAAACTGGGTAATTTATAAAGAAAAAGAGGTTTAATGTACTCATAGTTCCACATGGTTGGGGAGGCCTCACAATCATGGTGGAAGATGAAGGAGGAGCAAAAGCACCTCTTACATGGCGGCAGGCAAAAGAGCATGTGCAGGGGAACTGCCCGTCATAAAACCATCAGATCTCACAAGACTCACCCACTATCATGAGAACAGCATGGGAAAAGCCCACCCCCATGACTCAGTTACCTTCCACCAGGTGCCTCCCATGACGTGTGGGGATTATGGGAGCTACAATTCAAGATGAGATTAGGCTGAGGACACAGCCAAACCATATTATTCTGCCCCTAGCCCCTCCCAAATCTCAGGTTCTCATATTTCAAAATGAATTATAACTTCCCAACAGTCCCCCAAAGTCTTAACTCATTTCAGCATAAACTCAAAAGTCCACAGTCCAGTGTCTCATCTAAGATAAGGCAAGTCCCTTCTGCCTATAAGCCTGTAAAATCAAAAGCAAGTTAGTTAATTCCTAGTACAATGGGGTTACAGGCATTGGGTAAATACACCCATTCCAAATGAGAGAAACTGGCTGAAACAAAGGGGCTACAGGCCCCATGCAAGTCTGAAATCCAGCAGGGCAGTATAATCTTAAAGCTCCAAAATGATCTTATTTGACTCCATGTCTCACATCCAGTTCATGCTGATGTAGGAAGTGGGCTCCCACAACCTTGGGCAGCTCCACCCCTGTGGCTTTGCAGGGTACAGCCCCACTCCTGGCTGCTTTCATTGGCTGGTGTTGAGTGTCTGCAGCTTTTCCAGGCACATGGTGCAAACTGTTGGCAGATCTGCCATTCTGGGGTCTGGAGGATAGTGGCCTCCTTCTCACAGCTCCACTAGGCAGAACCCCAGTGGGGATTCTATGTGGGGGTTCCCACCCCACATTTCCCTTCCACAATGCCCTAGCAGAGGTTCTCCGTAAGGGCTCTGCCCCATAGCACACCTCTGCCTGGACGTCCAGGCATTTCCATACATCCTCTGAAATCCAGGCAGAGGTTCCCATACCTTAATTTGTGACTTCTGTGTATCCACAGGACTAACACCATGTGTAAGCCACCGAGGCTTGGGGCTTGCACCCTCTGAGGCAATGGTCTGAGCTATACCTTGGCCCCTTTAGAAATAGCTTGGATGCAGGGCAGCAAGTCCTGAGACTACACAAAGCAGCAAGGTCCTGGGCCCAGCCCATGAAACCATGTTTCCTCCTAAGACTCAGGGCTTGTGATGGGAGGGGCTACCTCTGACATACCCTAGAGATGGTTTCCCTGTTGTCTTGGCAATTAACATTTAGCTCCTCATTACTGACGCAAATTTCTGCAGCCAGTTTGAATTTCTCCTCAGAAAATGGGTTTTTCTTTTCTATTGCATCATCAGCCTGCAAATTTCCTGAACTTTTATGCTCCGCTTTTCTTTTAAACATGAGTTCCAATTCCAAACCACATCTTTGTGAATGAATAAAACTAAATGCTTTTAAGAGCACCCAAATCACATCTTGAATGCTCTGCTGCTTAGAAATTTCTTCTGCCAGATACCCTAAATCATCTCTCTCAAGTTCAAAGTTACACAGATTTCCAGGGCAGGGGGCAAAATGTCCCCAGTCTCTTTGCTAAAGCATTGCAAGAACCACTTTTGCTCTAGTTCCCAATTAGTTCCTCATCTCTACATGAGGTCACCTCAGCCTGGCTTTTTTGCTCATGTCACTATAAGCATTTTGATCAAAGCCATTTAACAAGTCTCTAGGAAGTGCCATACTTTCCCACATTTTCCTATCTTCTTCTGAGTCCTCCAAACTGTTCCAACTCTTGCCTGTTACCCAGTTCCAAAGTTGCTTCCACATTTTTGGGTATCTTTACAGAAGCACCCCACTCCCCATACCAATTTGCTTTATTAGTCTATTCTCACACTGCTAATAAAGACATATCCAAGACTGAGTAATTTATAAAGAAAAAGAGGTTCAATGGACTCACAGTTCCACATGGCTGGGGAGCCCTCAGAGTCATGGCAGAAGGCAACAGAGGGTTCAATGGACTCACAGTTCCACATGGCTGGGGAGCCCTCACAATCATGGCAGAAGGCAGCAGAGAAGCAAAGGCACCTCTTACATGGTGACTGGAAAGAGACTGTGTGCAGGGGAACTGTCCCTCATAAAACCATCAGATCTCATGGGACTCATGCACTACCACAAGAACAGAATGGGAAAAACCCACCCCATGACTCAATTACCTCCCACTGGGTTCTCATGACAAATGGAGATTATGGGAGCTACAATTCAAGATGAGATTTGGATGTGGACACAGCTAAAACATATCAATATCATAAGCAGATAGCTAATGATGAATTCCCTCTTACTTATTTATCATTCTTGGTGACTTCAATGTCTACATGTATGCTCCATCCAATACCCCGGCCTCTCAGTTTTTTGACTTACCTCCAATAATCCCACACCAATAGTTTCCTTATTCTCACTTCCTTAATCATCCCCTTGTCATAACTATAGCTTAGCCCTGACCAGCATAGCCTTCTATCTAATACAATTTCCAAACTGGCATATCTATCACACTAAGACCACCAATTATTGCCCTTGTCCCTTTTTCTTTATACATCAAAACTCTCATATTTTCAATTCCTGTTCATAGTTTACTTTTAACATTCTTTGTAAGAATGCTTAATTCTCTCAACCCCCAACCCCCACTAGGATGCCAAAGAATGTGTCCTAGAATTTCCCTTTATCACCCCCAAAATTCCATAGTCCCTCTGAAATCATAGGCTTATAAAAGGCAGAAATCACTTCTTACTTATTACTCTTACTCTAATACATACACATACACTTACTAGAGACTCTTAGTTCTAAGTGAAAGGACTTCTTTTCTGTATTGTTCAATGTAGCAGCCCCTGGACTCATAAAAGTACCCAAGAATAAAGTAGGTACTTGAGTAACTATTTGTCATAAAAATGAATGAATCTTGCCCACCCCACCCCCCTTTCTCAAATTCTTGGAATACTAAGCCCTGCATGTCTTTTTCCCCTGAGAAGAAAAAACAAAACGACACAACCAATCTCCACCCCCAAACAACCCAAACAAACCCTGTGTGCCAGATGCCAACTAAGAGTTTCTAGTAAGTGTATGTGTATGTATTAGAGTAAGAGTAATAAATAAGAAGTGATTTCTGCATTTTATGAGCCTATGATTTCAGAGGGACTATGGAATTTTGGGAGTGATAAAGGGAAATTCTAGGACACATTCTTTGGCAATCCTTCATTGCCTCTTAGTTTGATAAAACAGAGAGAGCCATGTCCTGCTGAACCAGCTGATTCCAGCTGTGAGAACTATAAATAGCAGAGTGGAAATACAATGCTCCCTGTGGCAGGCTCCAAGGAGGAGTTGATATATCTGCTGTTCTCACTTGAATGACTTTACAAGACATTAGCGGAATTAATAGGCTAATTACATCCCTTCATTGAGCCAACCCTGGAATCAAGTTGCTCATCCTGCAATCCCATACATGGTATGGTACATGAAAATAGCAAACAAGAAAATCAGTATATCCAAACCCAAATCAACTCCTGCAGTGTCCCATGGCCTTCTGATGGTCTGTGGTTTGGATTTAATTCTTTGCCACATAACGATCTCTTAGATTGGGCCATTGCCCAGTTCTAGAGACGGGAAAAGTATTATATGTATAATTCTGTAACATATTATTTAGAGTGTCACACATGGGCTCTTGGTCTCAAAAAACAGACCTATGTTAAGAAGGAGTGAGGGAAGATTATAAGGAAAAACATAGTTTGGAACAGGGGCAGAAGTGAAAAGCAGTCAGGATTAGGTGATTAAGGACTAGGTATCATCCTCCTAAGATTTACCTCACAATCTTTACTTGTAATCCCAGTCACTCATTGTGGGTGGGGGAGACCCTGCAAGTGCCGAGCAAGGGTCTGAAGCCTCAGCCTGTTCCCATATGAATACAGAATTGGACAAGAATTAGAGATACAGATTCCTATATGTAATCATGAATAATCACATAGTTATTCATATGTAATCAAAGAAATATATATACTCAATACAATCTTCCAATCTTACTAACGATTATCGGGTTATGAAGCATGGAACTGAGGTGACATTGTGAACAAAATGATCCTAAGGCAAGATGCTCTAAGCCCTCTGTCACGCCCGCGTAAGGGCTGCTGGAGGGTGCCTCCGCTGTGTGGCAGCGCCAGCACTGGGAAAGCGCCCGCTGTTTAGCCAGCTAGGGAAGGAGACGTCTAAAATGTCCGAGACGTCTCCTTCCTCGGGGGAGTTAGGAGAAAACGCCGCTTCTCCAAGCTCTTGTGGTAGGCCTGATGGCTCTCAGGTAGGCCTGCAGACATCTGGGGGCTTAACTCTCTCTATGTGATGCTGCGCTTCAGTGGTCACGTTCCAGGTCTTTCATGTTCCGCTTCTGTACATGGTCCCTCCCTTTCTTAAAAGATAAAATCAGTAATAGTAACATAAATCTTAATGTCTTTGTTCTTTCTTGGCAAGTATGAGAAAAGTGCTGACGCATTAGGCATTCTCCTTGCCTCAGCTACTTAAAAGACCTGAGCCCCCATCTCCAAGACACGTGATTTACCTGACCCTATCACTGACCACCATGACCTCACCCTACCTACCCTGCTCCCTGCTTTGTACTCAATAAAAGAGCATCCAGACACTCGGGGCCACTGCTGGACTCCAAGCTTTGGTTGGCAGTGGACCCCTGGGCCCAAACCCTGTTTTCTCTTTCTCAGTGTCTTGGGTCTTTTATTTCCACAATATCTCATCTCCACATCTACAGAGAGGGGCTCACAGGACCCTGTAGTGCTGGACCCTACAACTCATTATGTCATTTTGGACAAATGATCTAAACTCTCTAGAGCTTATCATACTAAATTTTACTGAAGTATAGTGGGCATATACAGTATTCTATGTAAATATATGTACTTACAAATAGTCACAGGTGATGGACAAAATATTTAACAACCAGAACAGCACAGTCATCAGTTTATCAGAAGTGATGCTGATGGTAGCCTGGAAGAAGTGCCCTGAAGGACCTCTCCTGGGCCAGGAGTTAGCACTTTAGTTGCTGGGTCAAGGGAGGGAGAGGCTGGGGGATGAGGGAGAGATTGGAAAAGAGGCTGGAGTAGCAGGAAAGCTCAGGCATGAGCTCTTTATCAACTAGCATGCTGAAATACAAGTTCTTCAGTATTTTTACAACTGATATGGCCAGACCAGTGTATGCAGACTAAACATGAGAAGTGTATGACTAAACAGACTAAACGTGTTTAGTGTATGAGTGTGTATGTTAAGAGTGTGAATGCTGTAGTCCAATGGCCCAGGTTCAAATCTCAACTGTGCAACTTACTAATGGTCATTTTGATTGCCTTTCTAATCTGTGTTCTTCATTCTCTTTTTTTTTTTTTACACACACACACACACACACACACACACACGTGTGCCCTTTTTTTGTTTATTTGTTTTTTTTTTTTTGAAAGAAAGGAAAAGAGAGGAAAGAAAGTGAGAGTGAAAGAAAGAAAAAAAAAGAATGTACGAGAGAAAGAAAGAGGAAGAAAAAGAGGGAGAGAGAACAGGATTCTTGTTCTGCCCAGGCTAGAATGCAGTCTA
>CAUYLG010033373.1:0-12050 GCA_963573385.1 Cacajao melanocephalus | reverse complement strand
TAATGGGATTGCTGGGTCAAATGGAATTTCTATTTCTAGGTCCTTGAGGAATCGCCACACTGTCTTCCACATGGTTGAACTAATTTACACTCCCACCAACAGTGTAAAAGTGTTCCTATTTCTCCACATCCTCTCCAGCATTTGTCTCCAGTTTTTTTAATGATTGCTATTCTAACTGGCATGAGATGGCATCTCAATGTGGTTTTGATTTGCATTTCTCTAATGACCAGTGATCATGAGCATTTTTTCCTATGTTTATTGGCCTCATATATGTCTTCTCTTGAGAAGTGTCTGTTCATATCTTTTACCCACTTTTGAATGTGTTGGTTTTTTTCTTGTAAATCTGTTTTAGTTCTTTGTAGATTCTGGATATTAACTCTTTGTCAAATGGGTAGATTGCAAAAACTTTTTCCCATTCTGTTGGTTGCCAATTCACTCTGATGATTATTTCTTTTGGTGTGCAGAAACTCTTAAGTTTAATTAGATCCCATTTGTCTATTTTGGCTTTTGTTGCCATTGCATTTGGTGTTTGAGTCATGAAGTCCCTGCCAATGCCTACGTCCTGAATGGTTTTGCTTAGGTTTTCTTCTAGGGTTTTTATGGTGTTAGGTCTTATGTTCAAATCTTTAATCCATCTGGAGTTAATTTTAGTATAAGGTGTAAGGAAGGGGTCCAGTTTCAGCTTTTTGCATATGGCTAGTCAGTTTTCCCAGCGCCATTTATTAAACAGGGAATCCTTTCCCCATTGCTTGTTTTTGTCAGGTTTGTCAAAGATCAGATGGTTGTAGATGTGTGGTGTTACTTCCGAGGCCTCTTTTCTGTTCCGTTGGTCTATATCTCTGTTTTGGTACCAGTACCATGCTGTTTTGATTACTGTGGCCTTATAGTATAGTTTGAAGTCAGGTATTGTGATGCCTCCAGCTTTGCTGTTTTTGCTTAGGATGTCTTGGTTATGGGAGCTTGCTTTTGGTTCCATATGAAGTTTAAAGTGTTTTTTCCCAGTTTTATGAAAAAGGTCAATGGTAGCTTGATGGGGATAGTGTTGAATCTATAAATTACTTCCAGTAGTAGTATGGCCATTTTCATGATACTGATTCTTCCTAACCATGAGCATGGAATAATTTTCCATCTGTTCATGTTCGCTCTTATTTCCTTGAGCAGTGGTTTGTAGTTCTCGTTGAAGAGGTCCTTCACATCCTTTGTTAGTTGTATTCCTAGGTATTTTATTCTCTTTGTAGTAATTGTGAATGGGAGTTTGCTCATGATTTGGCTCTCTGTGTGTCTGTTATTGGTATATAAGAATGCTTGTGATATTTGCACATTGATTTTATATCCTAAGACTACTGAAGTTGCTTATCAGCTTAAGGATATTTTGGGCTGAGACTATGGGGTCTTCTAAATAAACAATCATGTCATCTGCAAATAGAGACAATTTGACTTCCTCCTTTCCTAATTTAATACACTTTATTTCTTTTTCTTGCCTGATTGCTCTGGTTAGAACTTCCAATACTATATTGAATAGGAATAGTGAGTGAGGGCATCCTTGTCTAGTGCCAGTTTTCAAAGGAATGCTTCCAGTTTTTGCCCATTCAGTATGATATTGGCTGTGGGTTTGTCATAAATAGTTTTTATTATTTTGAGATATGTTCCATTGATACCTAGTTTATTGAGAGTTTTTAGCATAAAGCGCTGTTGAATTTTGTCAAAGGCCTTCTCTGCATCTATTGAGATAATCACGTGGTTTTTGTCTTTCGTTCTGTTTATGTGGTGGATTACATTTATAGACTTGTGTGTGTTGAACCAGCCTTACATCTCCCGGATGAAGCCTACTTGATCGTGATGATAAGCTTTTTGATGTGCTGTTGCAATCGGTTTGCCAGTATTTCATTGAAGATTTTTGAATCTATGTTCATTGTGGATATTGGCCTGAAGTTTTCTGTTTTAGTTGTATCTTTGCCAGGTTTTGGTATCAGGGTAATGTTGGTCTCATAAAATGAGTTAGGGAGGATTCCCTCATTTTGCATTGTTTGGAATAGTTTCAGAAGGAATGGTACCAACTCCTCTTTGTACGTCTGGTATAATTTGGCTGTAAACTTGTCTGGACCTGGACTTTTTTTGGTGGGTAGGCTATTAATTGCTGCCTTAACGTCAGACCTTGTTATTGGTCTATTCAGGAATTCAACTTCTTCCTGGTTTAGGCTTGGGAGTGTGTAAGTGTCCAGGAATTTATCCATTTCTTCCAGGTTTACTGGTTAATGTGCATAAAGTTTGTAGTAATCTCTGATCGTAATTTGTATTTCTGTGGAATTAGTGGTAATATCCCCTTTATCATTTTTTTTATTGCATCTATTCGATTCTTTTCTCTTTTCTTTTTATTAGTATGGCTAGTGGTCTATTTTGCTGATCTTTTCAAAAAATCATCTCCTGGATTTATTGATTTTTAAAATCAGCTCCTGGATTTATTTTTTGAAGGGTTTTTTTGGGTCTCTATCTCCTTCAGTTCTGCTCTGATCTTAGTTATTTCTTGTCTTCTTCTTGCTTTTGAGTTTTTTTTTAATCTTGCTCCTTTAGCTCCTTCAATTTTGATGATAGGGTGTTGATTCTAGATCTTTCCTTGCTTCTCATGTGGGCTTTTGTTGCTATAAATTTCCCTCTTGACACGGCTTTAAATGTGTCCCAATGATTCCAGTACGTTGTATCTTCGTTCTGATTGGTTTCAAAGAGCACATCTTTATTTCTGCTTTCATTTCATTGTTTATCTAGTCGTCATTCAGGAGCCAGTTGTTCAGTTTCCATGTAGTTGTGTGGTTTTGGGTGAGTTTCTTAATCCTGAGGTCTAATTTGATTGCACTGTGATTTGAGAGACTGTTATGATTTCTCTTCTTTTGCATTTGCTGAGGAGTGATTTACTTCCAATTATGTGGTCAATTTTAGAGTAAGTGTGATGTGGTGCTGAGAATGTATATTCTGTGGCTTTGGGGTGGAGAGTTCTGTAGATGTCTGTTAGTTTTGCTTGGTCGAGATCTGAGTTCAAGTCCTGGATATCCTTGTTGATATTCTGTCTTGTTGATCTGTCTAATATTGATAGTGGAGTGTTCAAGTCTCCCACTATGATTGTGTGGGAGTCTAAATCTGTTTGTAGGTCATTAAGAACTTCCTTTATGTATCTGTATGCTCCTGTATTGGGTGCATATAATTTGGAATAGTTAGCTCTTCTTGTTGCATTGATTCTTTTACCATTATGTAATGCCCTTCTTTGTCTCTTTTGATCTTTGTTGGTTTAAAGTCCTTTATCAGAGACTAGGATTGCAACCTCTGCTTTTTTTTTGCTCTCCATTTGCTTGGTAAATCTTCTTTCATCCCTTTATTTTGAGTCTATTTGTGCCTTTCATGTGAGATGGGTCTCCTGAATACAGCCCACTGATGGGTCTTGACTTTTTCTCCAGTTTGCCAGTCTGTGTCTTTTGATTTGGGCATTTAGGCTGTTTACGTTTAACATTAATATTGTTGTATGTGAATTTGATCCTGTCATTTTTATTACTGGGTGGTTGTTTTGCCTGTTAGTTGATGCAGTTTCTTCTTTATGTCATTGGTCTTTACCATTTGACACATTTTTGGAGTGGCTGGTACTGGTTGTTCCTTTCCATGCTTAGTGTTTCCTTCAGCAGCTCTTGTAAGGTCGGTCTGGTGGTGACAAAATCTCTCAGCAATTGCTTGTTCATAAAGGATTTTATTTCTCCTTTGCTTATGAAGATTAGTTTGGCTGGATATGAAATTCTGGTTTGAAAGTTCTTTTTTTAAAGGATGTTGAATATTGGCCCCCACTTTCTTCTGGCTTGTAGGGTTTCTGCTGAGAGATCCGCTGTGAGTCTGATGGGCTTCCCTTTGTGGGTGACCCGACCTTTCTCTCTGGATGCCATTAGCAGTTTTCCCTTCATTTCAACCCTGGTGAATCTGACGATGATGTGCCTTGGGGTTGCTCTTCTTGAGGAATATCTTTGTGGTCTCTGTATTTCCTGTATTTGAATGTTGGTCTGACTTTGTAGATTGGGGAAGTTCTGTATAATATCCTGAAGAGTGTTTTCCAGCTTGGATTCATTCTGCCTGTCACTTTCAGGTACACCGACCAAGCGTAAATTAGGTCTTTTTTTTTAAAATCCCATATTTATTGGAGGCTTTGTTCGTTTTTCACTCTTTTTTCTCTAATTTTGCCTTCTCATTTTATTTCATTGAGTTGATCTTCAATCTCTGATATCCTTTCTTCTGCTTGATTGATTTGGCTATTGAAACTTGTGTATGCTTCATGAAGTTCTCGTACTGTGTTTTTCAGCTCCATGAAGTTGTTTATGTTCTTTTCTAAGGTGGTTATTCTAGTTAGCATTTTGTCTAACCTTTTTACAAGGTTTTTAGTTTCTTTGCATTGGGTTAGAACATGTTCCTTTAGCTCAGACAAATTTGTTATTACCTACCTTCTGAAGCCTGCTTCTGTCAATTTGTCAAACTCATTCTCCATCCTGTTTTGTTCCCATGCTGTTGAGGAGTTGTGATCCCTTGGAGGAGGAGAGGTGTTCTGGTCTTTGATGATTTCATCCCATTTGCGCTAGTTTCTTCCATCTTCGTAGATTTATCTGCCTTTGTTCTTTAAAGTTGGTGATTTTGGATGAGGTTTCTGAGTGGACATCGTTTCTGTTGATGTTGAAGCTATTTCTTTTTGTTTTTTAGTTTTCCTTCTAACAGTCAGGTCCCTCTGCTGTAGGACTGCTGGAGGTCCACTCCAGATCTTGCTTGCCTGGGAATCACCCATGGGGGTTGCAGAACAGCAAGGATTGCTGCCTGATCTTTCCTCTGGTAGCTTCATTCCAGAAGGGTATCCAGCAGGTATCAGCCAGAGCTCTCCTGTATGAGGCATCTTTTTGGTTACGCAGGGGTCAGGGAGCAGCTTGAGGAGGCAGTCTGTCCCTTGCCTGCCTGCAGAGGCGCTGCTGGGCTGTCACAGACTCAGTCCAGTTGCTGTGTAAGCTTCCTCTGGCTTTTGTTTACACAGGTAGGTTTAGACCCTCCTCAGCAATGGTGGACGCCCATACACCCTCCAAGCTTGATAGTCTTGGGTTGAGCTCACACTGATGTGCTGGCTGCGAAACTCTCGAGTGAGAGGGCTTCAGTTTGCTGGTCTTTGTGGGGATGGGACCTGCCCTGCTGTATCACCTGTGTTCCTGCTTTCAGCTCCCCCTCTTTCTAGGGAGTGGGTAGCTCTGTCCTTCCGGTGCTGTTGGTGCTAGTCAAAATGTCTGCCCAGATCTGTGCCAACAACCCACAATGCTGGCTGGAGCTGCCGCTCAGATCTGTGCTGGTAACTTGGGATGCTTTTCAGCCCCAGATATCTCGTGTTCTGTGGATTGCAGAGGCCACTGGAGAAGCACAGTGTCTGAACTGGCGTGCCGGTGGTGTGGGGGGAGTCCCTGATCCTCCGGTCAGTTGCGCTTCCTGGGTGAGGCAGTGCCCTGACCTGCCTTGGATTGCCCTCCTTTTGCTATACCCACTGTCCAACGAGTCTTACTGAAATGAACTTGGTACCTTGGTTGGAAATGGGGAGATCACTCTTCTTCTGTGTCTCTCTTGCCGGGAACAGTGCTCCGGGGCTGTTGCTATTCGGCCATCTTGGCAGAATCTGCATATCTTCATATATTTATTCTAGTAAACCCTTTCAGTTTGATTCTGTTATACTCTAACCAAGATTACGTGTTATGATTGAACATTTTTTTGATGAGCTGTAGGCAAAAATATTTAATTGGTTTTATGAAATTGTCTTCATTTTATTCATCTTTTATTTTTTATATTAGGCTGTTATTGTATGGCTATTAATGAAATACCCGATACTGGGTAATATATAAGAAATGAGGTTAATAGGCTTACAGTTCTGCAGACTGTACAGGAAGCATAGCAGTGTCTGCTTCTGGGGAGGCCTCAGGAAGCTTACAATCATGGTGGTGTCACAGGATCCTTGTGGTATTGCTTCACCAGCTGGAAACCTTTGTGGCTGGTGGTGCCTTTGCTTGAGATTTGCTTGGGTCTGCTGGGCATATTCCACCTACTTGGCCTGGCAGGCTGTGCTTGGCTTCCACTACTGGCCCAGATCGCACACTTGCCAAGAGCGAGCCCGTTGCAGAGTGGGGAGGGGTGTGTGAGCATGCGAGAGCTGGGTCCGGCTGCTGTGCACAACCAGGTGTGTCAGCTTGGTGGGGCAGACTGCTCCAGGCACTGGAGTGGGCATTGACTTCTCACAAGACTGCAGCTGACCAGTCATACTGCAAGTGGCTTCCACTGCTGGCACTGGGGAATGAGTTGGTGCCTGGAAGCTTGGAGACACCAGGAACTGCAGAGCTCCAAAGAGGGTGTCACAGCCCTGGCTAGGGGAACTCTGAGGTCTGGGCTCTTCAAAGGGCTGTAGCTCTTTTCTCCTCTCTCTTCTGTTCTAGTCGCCCGCAATGTGGCAAGGGAGGGATGTATTTTACCCCTGTTTGTATTATAGCTCTTCTAGTCCTGCCACTTGCGGGGGGGGGGGGTCCCAAGTTCTTGTCCTGTGTCTAGGAAGAATTAGGTACATGGACAACTGGAGGGTGAGTAAGCTGAAGAGGTGCTTTATTGAGTGACAGTGTGACTCTCAGGATACCCAAAGTGGATAGCTCCTCTCTGCAGGCAGGTAGTCCTGTTGAGTGTACAGCTCTCAGCTGAGAGGGGACCCACAGTGTGTAGCTCCTCTGTGCAGGCAGGTAGTCCTGATGTCTGACTGTCTGGTGAGCCTGGGTTTTTATGGACTTCAGAGGGGAGGAAGTGCATGCTGATGGGTCCATGGGCAGCCATGGGTGGGCCTGGAAAAGCACCATAAGTTGTCACTCTGGTCCAAGGCACTGGCAGCCCGGCTCCCAGCCTTCAGGCTGTCCAAGGTCTGAAGGAGGGCTTCACTAGAGACTCTCCCCTTTCTGCCCGGGAGCTGCTCTGCCTCCCACTGCCATCAGCCTGTGGTTCCTGGTGCCCAGGCTGTTCATGCTAAGGGATGCCTGCAGGCCCACGCTGAGCTGCCCTCAGCACCCCCTTGACCTCCCTCCTGTGCTTGTTGGTGCCCAAAGTCCAGAGGGGGCTGAGGTGGCAGGGGCTGACTTGTACCCAAGCACATGTACACCCGGCCAGGTTGTGACAGCACCCAGGCTGGGCCTTAACTTTGCTCCAAAATTGGAGTGGGCACTGAGAATGGGGAGAGGCTGGGCAGTGGGGGCAGGCACTTCTGAGCCTACGGGGGTATGAAGAGCTTCCCTGGCTACTGAGAGTGCAGGGATACCCAGGTTTGCAGCTGTGGCTGTGTGGCTGCAGCCATGCTGGGGAAGTCAGGGCTCCTGGGGCTCCTGCCTCTCCAACTCAGGAGCGGGTGGGGCTTCTGCCTGTTCGCAGCTCCCACCCGCTCTGTGGAGCTTGCAGTCCCATCTGTGCCTCCCTAACTATAGCCAGCCTCTCTTTGCAGCAGCTGCTCCAGATGGGCTGCTGCTGCCATCAGTGGAAGGCAAAGAGGGAGCAGGCACATCACCTGGTGAAAGCAGGAGCGAGAGAAAGAGGCGGGAGGGTGCTACACACTCTTAACCGGATCTAGCAAGAACTGACCTTCATGAAGACAGCACCAAATTGTGAAAGATGTGCTCCTATGACCTAAACACCTCTCACCAGGCCTCACCTGCAGCTTTGGGGATTATAATTCACCATGAGATTTGGTCAGGGACAGTTATCCAAATTATATCATTTTTAGTGAATGTATTTTAAAAAATTTCTTATGTGAGTTTTGTTAGTATTTGTCTTTATTAGGGTGCTCATCTCTTTCTCATTCATTTTTAAACTCTTATTAAAGGTATTGACTGTTCGTAATATGTGTTATAAATTTTTATTGAACTTCGCTGTACTATACTCTCTTTATAGTATCATCTTTGATATAGAAGATTTTTAGTTTATTTTGCAAAATATGTTAGTGTTTGGCTCCTTGTTTTGGCTTGTCCTTGGGAAGATCTCTTTAACCCCAAAATGGAGATAAGTCAGCCAGCTACACTTTTCGTTTGTGCTGCTTTAGATGAGCTATCAGTTCCTGAATAAGTCTGTAGATTACTTTTCTAATTGAAGTTCTGATTCTTTTTTTTTGCCTTTCCATTATAAATATTTATTCAGAACTCCCTTTTAGGTCAGACTGAGCAGAATGTTTTAGTATTTTTAAGTTTTATATCCCATTGGGATTTTTAGAAATATTTAAAAACTGCTAATGTAAAGAAGTCTAATTTAATTTCAGAATAATATGTGCAGAATTATATTAGAAAAGAGGCTTGGATGTGGTGACTTATATCTGTAATCTCAGTGCTTTGGGAGGCCAAGATAGGAGGATGGCTTGAGGTCAGGAGTTCAAGATCAGCCTGGGTAACATGGCAAGACCCTATCTCTACAAAATTTTTTTTTTTTTTTTTGTTTAAGAATTAGTTGGGTGCAGTAGTGTGTGCCTACAGTCCTAGCTACTAAGGAAGCTGAAGCTGGAAGGTCGCTTAAGCCCAGGAGTTTGAGGTTGCAATGAGCTGTGATCAAGCCACTGCATTCCAGCCTGGGTGACAGAGTAAGACCCTGTACCTAAAAATAAAAAAAAGAAGGAAAATATTTCATAAAAGTATGTATTATAAAAGCAATAAAATTTTATTATAGCAGCCACTCAGTTGAGATTGGTAAATTGCCTTGAGTGAAAGGGATCAAATTGCTATTTTAAGTTGTAAGAATTTAATATAGACTGCCAATAGAGGGAGCCCAAAGCTTTTAAGTGGAAGTGGCGGAGGTTTCATTTTTATTAATGTATTCCGGCTCCATCATCACAGTTTCCTATATTCACATCAGTTGATTTTCTTTTTTAACTTTCTTTTGGTAATGACAATAACCCACATAACCACTAAAGAAGATATTCTATTTTGAGGTCATTTTTCCCTGTTAACTTAAATTTCTCTTCTGTATGTTTTATGTCATACATTTTCTTCTGACTAGCAATTTGAAGAACACTGATACAAATGGTACATATATCCTAAGTTCAACTCCTTTATGCTAAGAACATTTGTCAGTTTTGAACAAAGTTACTAATAATGATACTCATTTGCACTGTGAACTCCTGAACATTTGCATTATATGGTTAGCTCTCTTTTCAAAATAATATTTCATTATCTATATGTAATTTATGTAAACATTTAAACTTTTTCTAATTTGAATAATGCATGTTTATATTAAAATATATATAGTAAAGTATAAAATTGATAATACCTATAATTCATTCCTCAGTAATAAGCACTGATAATATTTTGATATGCTTTCATCTAAATATTTTTTGGATCAAATGATTATAATCATGAAGGATGGTGTTATTTTTTATTCATTTCACACTATCCTCTTTTGATATTAATCTTTACGGTAGGCCTATGAGATAGTAAAGCCATTCATACTTCTATTTTATAAATGTGGAAACGTTTTTGAGCTTCAAAGAGATTAAGTGGCAGAGGTAGAAGTATAACACAGGTCTAATATATATCAGATGCATTTAAGTTAAGAAACATAGTATGAAAATAAATGCCCACATGTTCGCCTTCTCTTAAAAAATAGTGTATTACCAGTATCACTGAAGCCTTCTGTTTTCCCCAGTCTGCCCATGCTGTCCCATACCCATGCATTCACCTTAGAATTAACCACTCTTCTAAATTTTAAGTCTTACATAATTGTGAACTTTAGAAAAATGATTCACATTACTGAACGATATGTATTCTTACATAGCATGTATTTTTTTTGCCTAACATTTTTGTGAGATTCATTTATGTTGATGCATAGAACTACAGATTATCCAGTTTTACTTATTTATTTATTGTTTTATTGTATTTTAATATTAAAACTAGACTTACCTACTTTTTATTGATGGAGTTTGAATTGTATCCAGTTTTTTTGCTCCTATCAACAATACTCCTTTGAACATTTTCATTTTATATGTGCTGCCAGTAAATAGTACCTATCTGGATACTTCTTTTTTTACATTCAATCTACATTTATTTTTAACTATAAGGCATAGTCTGTTTATATTTTATACTACCATTTTTCTTTATGCTTTTTATTTGATCTGCTTGATCTTTTTTCCTTTCTTGTAGGTTGTTTTTTTAGAGATGGGTCTTGCTTTGTTGCCCAGGCTGGAGTGCAATGGCTATTTACAGGCACGATTATAGTACACTATAGCCTTGAACTTCTGGCCTCAAGTCAACCTTTGAAGTAGCTGGGACTATAGACGTGCACCACTGTCCCCAGCCCATTCTTGTATTTTAAAAATTAGTTTTTATTATTTTTTTATTGCATTTTAGGTTTTGGGGTACATGTGAAGAACATGCAAGATTGTTGCATAGGTACACACATGACAGTGTGATTTGCTGCCTTCCTCCCTTTGTGTGTGTTTTAGTTTACGTCTTAGATTTAGCCTCTATTTCTGTTTTTAAATAGTTTTCTAGAAATTATAATATACTTGATTGACCCAACAAAGTCCAAAGTTAATTAGTATCAGTATTCTCATTTTGAATAATAGAGACCTAAGTACATTCACATTATTGTACAACCATTACCATCATTCATTTTCAGAACTTTTTTCATTTCTACCAAACTGAAACTCTGTATCTGTGACACAGTAACTCCTCATTCCTCTCTCCTCCAAACCCTAACAACCACCATTGTGCTTTCTTCTTCTATGATTTGATGATCCTAAGTACCTTAAATAAATGGAATCACAGTATTTGTCCTTTTCTGACTGGCTTATCTCACTTAGCATAGTGTCTTAAAAGTTCATCTATGTTGCCGCATGTGTCAGAATGTCCTTCTTTTTTAAGGCTGACTATATTCCATTGTATGTGTCTACTGAATTTTGTTCTATTCATTTGTTGATGGAGTTGAGTTGCTTTTACCTTTTGGCTATTGTATATAATGCTGTTATGAACATGGATGTTCAGTGTGTGTTCGTATCTCTCCTTTAAGTACTTTTGGGTATATATCCAGAAGTGGAAGTGCTGGATCATATGGCTATCTATTTTTAACTTTTTAAGGAGACATCATACTATTATTCATAGTGGCTGCACTATGTTACATTATCACCAGCAATGCACAAGGGTTCCAGTTACTCCATATCTCACCAATATTCATTTTCGTTTTTTTGACAATAACCGTACTAGTGCATGTGAGTTTGATTTATCATTGTGGTTTTGATTTTCATTTTCCTAATGAATAGTGATATTGAACATCTTTTTATGTTATAGGCCATTCATATGTCTCCCTTTAAAAATTTTTTTAAATTATACTTTAAGTTCTGGGGTACATGTGCAGAACGTGCAGGTTTGATACATAGATATACATGTGCCATGGTGGTTTGCTGCACCCATCAATCTGTCATCTACATTAGGTATTTCTCCTATTGCTATCTCTCCCCAGCCCTCAATCCCCTGACAGGTCCCAGTGTGTGATGTTCCCTTCCCTGTGTCCATGTGATCTCATTGTTCAACTCCTACTTATGAGTGAGAACATTCAGTGTTTGGTTTTCTGTTCCTGTGTTAGTTTGCTGAGAATGATGGTTTCCAGCTTCATCCATGTCCCTGCAAGGGACATGAACTCATCCTTTTTTATGGCTGCATAGTATTTCATGGTGTAAATGTGCCACATTTTCTTTATCCAGTCTATCATTGATGGGCATTTGGGTTGGTTCCAAGTCTTTGCTATTGTGAACAGTGCCGCAATAAACATATGTGTGCATGTGTCTTTATAATAGAATGATTTATAATCCTTTGGGTATATACCTAGTAGTAGGATTGCTGGGTCAAATCATAATTCTTGTTCTAGATCCTTGAGGAATCACCACACTGTCTTCTACAATGGTTGAACTAATTTATACTCCCACCAACAGTGTAAAAGTGTTTCTGTTTTTCCATAGCCTTGCAAGCATCTGTTGTTTTCTGAGTTTTTAATAATCACCA
>CAUYLG010033369.1:0-45806 GCA_963573385.1 Cacajao melanocephalus | reverse complement strand
CGTCCGGCTTGTTGGTGATGAGGTTTTTTCTGTTTCTTAGTTTTCCTTCGGCGGATGCCCTTTCCCCACAGAGCTAGGCCTTCCCGGGTTCAGCTGTGCTTACTGTGAAACTCTCAGTCCTCAGCACTTCCAATTGCTGTTATCCTTGTGGGGATGGGACCAGCCAAGCCCGACTCAAAGGGCACTCAGTCCTGTATACTCTGCACTGAGAAGTGCTGTGCCACGCCGGGGCACCGGTAAAACCACCGCGCTGGCCAAAAGAGTTGTGCTGGTGACCCGTGTGGCTCCTCTGCTGGGTAGCTCCCAGTTTGTGGGCAACAGAAATTCGTCTGAAATTGCAGCATCCACTCGCTCTCTGCGCTTTCACTGGGAGCTACAATCCTGAGCTGCTGCTAAACGGCTATCTTGGATCTCTCTCCACATCAATCATTTTCATAGCATTTCTAACGCTACAAACTATACCAAGACTTATTCCATATTTTGGAAGAGGGTATGAGAGGCATTTGCAAATTCTTATCCTTAATTCATTTTCATTTTATATATATATATAATCTTTCAGATTATATTTTATCTTGAGACCACAAATATGAACAAGACAATGTGTTCTGGATGACATCACAATCACATAAACAAGAGATAAACTTCCAAATTGCTATATATATGAATATTAGGAATAAGTGTATGATCTCTATGAATACTTTAAAGGATAGCATCATCAACAATAACATGGTTGTGAAGGAAGTTAAAATAAGAATAAAGAGAAAGCAAGTCGCCTAAACCTGTGTAAGTTGTTTTGCAAATGGATCTCTTTATACATAAAGAAGCTTGGTTGGGTTCAGTACTAACGTTAGAATTGGAATCACTTTTGTGTATTTATTGAGCATCTAATACAAAGTTTTTGTTTTTTTTACAAATAAAAAACACAGCATGTTCTACTAACTTCATGTGATCTTTACAATCTTATGAAATATATAGTAATATATTTTATTACAGAAATGAGAAAACTAACTCAAAGACTTAGTTGACGATCTTAAAGTTATAGAGTTGGAAGTGGTAAAGCCAGTAATAGAATGATCAGTTGACATATTCATTTATGCATTCATTGGTTGAGTGATCACTCTATGATTAGAGGAACAGGGGATTGGAAATATAGAGATGAGTAAAGCAAGTGCTCTGATCTCAAAGCATTTACTTTTAGCAGAGGTGGGAGGTATATTACCTAAGAAATCACGATAAAGAGGAAAAAATACAGTAAACACATATTATGTACCAGGGTAGCATGGATGAAAGAATGAGGATTATATTCTTTCTGTTAATTTTAGGAATAATTCCAGGAAAAAATGACATTTTCTTATGGATTTTATGATTTTTCTCTCTTTGTTTTCTTTATCCATTCCCTATAAAACACAGTTGTCATTAGCCAAGACGATCTAAAAACATTGCAGATTTCCAGTGCTCAAGCAGGTTATATTCTAATTAATGAACAAAACATCACTCTTGAAGTGACAGAAAAGCTGTGGAATTTTCAAGGTTGTAATTGTTGCCCTCGTCTCCAGTTAAACAAAAAGGAGGATAAAAAGTGGTGCATGGAAGCTGTCTCAATCCTCTACCACTGGGGAACTTACTATTTCTTAAAGGAGAATTAAACTAAGTGTATCAAGGATAGCAGCAAACTGAAGTAGGTTAAATTCAAAAAAAGTTACCTGTAAATATGCTAGTTTGTTTAAAGAAATAGGTGTTTGGTGGGCAGGAAGATAAAAATAAAATCCCTGCAAGATTTAGTTGAGATTAGAGCTAGTATTATCCAAACTCTGACAGAGCATAGATACACAGACATATTACCTACTTGGAAATTTGAGACTTTCTATGAAGAAGGTATACATTAATAATTAATATAGCAATAACTTTTTCCCCCATTTTACATGTTAATGGTCAACATGTTAGGAAAAAAAGTAGGCAAAAGAAGGAAAGAAATCACATGCATAATTTTCCTACTGCTAATTGGACACATGCCCATATATTTGGGTGACTACACTGTGTATGATTTAGCACAAATTTTATTATATTTTATGCCATTAATATGATCTAGGGTTTTATTTTTAATGACTGCATACTATTCATTGTATCTATCTGCCATACATTGCTTAAGTAGTCTTTTTAAGGTACTTCCAGTTTTTCACTATTATGAACAATGAGTATTCTCACAGCTAAATATTTTTTACTTTCATGATTGTTTCCCTGTGATAGATGAATGGGTGGTAAATATTTTAATACTTTTGATATGTATGGTCAATCTTTTCACAGAAAATGTACTGATTTACTTTACTCTGGTATTGTGAAAACTGATTTTCTCCAGATTCTGAGCCTCATTAGATGTCATTTCTAGCTTGAAAGACAATATTTATATTTTGTTGTTTTAAGTTGTATTTATTAATTATTGGTGATGTGAAATGTTTTCCTGTGTTTCTTCCTTTTGTTTATATATATATATATATAAACATATATACACATATGATATATATATATCATATATACACACACACACATATATATATATACACACATATATATATATTTTAATTGTACTTTAGGTTCTGGGGTACATGTGCAGATCATGCAGGATTGTTGCATACATACATACATGGCAATGTGGTTTGCTGCCTCCATTCCCCCATCACCTATATCTGGCATTTCTCCCCGTGTTATCCCTCCTTAACCTCCCTATCCTCCATTGTCCCTCCCTTAGTCCCCTCCAACAGACCCCAATGTGTGATGCTCCCCTCCCTGTGTCCATGTGTTCTCATTGTTTAATACCCATCTATGAGTGAGAACATGCAGTGTCTGATTTTCTGTTCTTGTGTCAGTTTGCTTAGAATGATGGTTTCCAGATTCATCCATGTCCCAAAGGGAATCTGGAAACCATCATGGATGAATCTGGAAACCATAAAAAACTCATCATTTTTTATGGCTGCATAGTATTCCATGGTGTATATGTGCCACATTTTCCCTGTCCAGTCTATCTCCAATGGGTATTTGGGTTGGTTCCAGGTCTTTGCTATTGTAAACAGTACCACATTGAACATACATGCTCATGTGTCATTGTAATAGAATGATTTATAATCCTTTGGATATATACCCAGTAATGGGATTGCTGGGTCCAATGGAATTTCTATTTCTAGATCTTTGAGGAATCACCACACTGTCTTACACAATGATTGAACTAATTTACAGTCCCACCAACAGTGTAACAGTGTTCCTATTTCTTCATATCCTCTCCAGCATCTGTTGTTTACAGATTTTTAAATTATCGCCATTCTAACTGACGTGAGATGGTATCTCAATGTAGTTTTGATTTGCATTTCTCTAATGACCAGTGATGATGAGCATTTTTTCATGTTTGTTGGCCTCATATATGTCGTCTTTTAAAAAGTGTCTGTTCATGTCCTTTGCCCACTTTTGAAGGGTTTATTTGTTTTTTTCTTGTAAATCTGTTTTAGTTCTTGGTAGATTCTGGATATTAGTCCTTTGTCAGATGGATAGACTGAAAAATTTTTTTCCCATTCTGTTGGTTACTGGTTCACTGTAAGGATTGTTTCTTTTGTTGTACAGAAGCTCTGGAGTTTAATTAGATCCCATTTGTCTATTTTGGTTTTTGTTGCCAATGCTTTTGGTGTTTTAGTCATGAAGTCCTTGCCTATGCTTATGTCTGAATGGTTTTGCCTAGGTTTTCTTCTAAGGTTTTTATGGTATTAGGTCTTATGTTTAAGTCTTTAATCCATCTGGAGTTAATTTTAGTGTAAGGCGTCAGGAAGATATCCAGTTTCTGTTTTCTGCACATGGCTAGCCAGTTATCCCAACACCATTTATTAAACAGGGAATTCTTTCCTCATTCTTCCTTTTCTTAATTTTTATTTTTCCCAATTTGTTGCTGGTGGCTTTTCTTGATTTGTGAGAAATTTTTACACATTTCTTATACTGATTCTTTGGCTCACATATGTTACAAATAAGATAAGGTTTTTTAATTCAGTATTTTTAATAGTGAAAATTGACAATCTTTTCCTTCGTATTTTCTATTTTCATGAGATTACACATAATTCTTTTATTTTAAATAACAAAACATTTATATTCTAGTGTTTTTGTTTAGATCTTTTATTCATCTAGAATTTTGATGTATGATGTGATAGAAGAATCTAATTTAATTTCCCAATGATTAACAATTTTCCAAATGCTCTTTAATTCTTTCTCCACAGGTTTGGCATACGATATTTATTATATACTTAATTATTAAATATAATTTTATCTGTTTCTGGTCTTTCTCTTCTTTGCTATTGATGTATTTCTGCTTTATTTTAATTTATTCTTTACAGTAATTTTTACATATGGCATAATGTTAATTTTTCAAATGTTTCACTTTCTTTAATTATATCCTCCAGAAAATTATCTGAACAATTTTGTCAGATATGCAAAAGCAAACTTTCTGATATATTATTTATGATTGCATTAAGGTCATAAGGTCATAGATTAATTTTGGAAGCACTGATATCTTTATATTTCACCTTTTTATCTAGGTCATGGCATCTCTTGTTATTCATTTAGGTTTCTTTCTGTTTTTGTTTGTTTGTTTTTTTGTTTCTTTGTTTTGTTTTGACATGGAGTTTCACTCTTGTTGCCCAGGCTGGAGTCCAAAGGCTGGATCTCGGCTCACTGCAACCTCTGCCTCCTGAGTTCAAGTGATTCTCCTGCCTCAGCCTCCCAAGTAGCTGGGATTACAGGAATGCACCACCATGCCTGGCTAATTTTTGTGTTTTTAGTAGAGATGGGATTTCTCTATGTTGGTCAGGCTGGTCTCAAACTCCCAACTTCAGGTGATCCACCCGCCTAAGTGATGGGATTACAGATGTGAGCCACCATGCCTGGCCCATTTAGGTTTTTTTTCTGTAATCCTTAGGAAATTATGAACCCTTGGTTTGAGAATAATGTTTATTAAAGAAACCCTAGAATGTTATTATGAAAGACTACAAAAACTGCTATAAAATCCTTAAATGAATTACACAAAGACTAATTCAATTTTGAGAATGTTTACATCTGTTTTGGAAATAAATAATTTGGCTGTTAAAATATAGTCAAGTTAATACTATCTAGAGACAACATTTATGGTAGCTAAATTATTACCACTTGTAGTTTTTATCAGCTTTTCTCTCCTAAATAAATATGTTTTGCTGAAAAGTATGCTGTAAAATTTTCTTATTAAACCAAAAAAAAGATAAACAAAAGTTCCAGAAATAAAAGCAACATTTGATACACAGAAAGACAAAATACCTCAAAGTATAAAAATGGGGAACATAGGTGTATGAATTACATGTGTGTATGAGCGAACCAGGACCACCTGGTCACTATCAGAAGCCAGCATTATGTCAAGAAAGGTAACCAAATTAGATGTTCATTGTTTGGTATATACCACTGGATCAAAAATAAATCCTTGGAATAGTACACCTGTGTGAAGACAGCGTTCAGTAGCCCAGGAATGAGGAACATGCTAGGAATGTGAGTGCATAGAGAAATATTTCTGGATACATCCTAAGAAACTATACAAGGATAAATTCCAAGGGCTGGCATTTGAAAATGTCTTAATTGGTCCATGTCACAGAGAGGAAACTCGTAAAAGTTTAGTAGTATTCTACAAATTTTTCTTTATTCATCAGTGATATGCACCTGAAATCTTATGTTATTATCAGGGTTGATATCATAAAGGGTTTGTCTTTTTGCATCCATTTACTTTCTACTTTTCTGGATTTTTATAAGTAAGCTATGTCTCATAAGTAGGAGGGCTTTCCCTCAAATTTTTATTGCCTGATAAACCTTTTCCTTGGATTTGAATAGTCTGTTTATATTTAATATGGTTATAATATATTTACCTTTAAAGCTGTCATTTTACTATTGTCTCTCTTTTTATCTCTTCTATATTAATTTTCTTCTCTTCACTCCTTTTTTTCTAGACTGATTGCATATTTTTGGTGCCATTTCCCCTTCATATTAGTTTTTTATATGTAAATTTTTTATCATTTTTCCAATATTTAAAGATTTATACAATCTAACATAAATAAATTATTTTTACAATTTCCTAGACAGAATCAGGATTTTAGCATATTTTCATTTTATTTACACTTTTTCTGATTGAAGGATACTTTTTGTCCAATCAAATTATAAATATATGCTAAGCCCTAAAGACCAAATTATTATTTCAAATAGTCAATATTAATTTAGATTTATCCACATCTTAAGTCATTCAGTTACTCTTTATTCTTTCTGTTTCTGGGTTTGCATCTGGTGTAATTTAACTCATGCTTCAAGAAAATATTTTTCCTCTATTGTGTGGGACCAATAGTATCATTCCCTCAAGTTCCAGTATCTTTCAGAATCTTAAAAGTATTATTTCTATGATCTGTTTCTTCATGTTATGGTTCAGATTGGTTTACCCTCCCTCTTTATATGCCTGAATTTCTTTTTTTTTAATTTTATTACCATACATTATAAGGTATAAATGTTAGCAATAAATTGCAATTTTGAACAGTATTATCTTTCTGTAGTAAAAAAAAAAAGAATCTGTTTGATGTCTTGGAGCATTTGCAAACACAGATTACTTTAATCCAATCATAAATTGAAGTGAGTTGAAACTCCAATCCTTATGAGATCTAACTTATTTCTGATTTATCCTTCTTCTGTAATGTAGCTATTTGGCATACTGACAAAAGACTGAGGCTTTTATCATGGGATCCTTATGGCTCTAATGCCAATTTCCTCATCCCCAGTCCCCGTAGCTAGTCCTGAAAGTCTGTTAAAAGTACTCCTCAGCGTCTTGGTTCCTCAGCACCTGCTTTCAAAATTAGCGATATTCCTAAATAATAAATGGCCCAAGAAGGACTTCATTTTTCTCTTAGCTTTTGACCCACAGTTTTTTTCCCACCCTGGTAATTCCCTGATACACACAAAGAGGACTGCACAAACACACACACACACACACCACACACACAGACACACACACACACACATACACATATTGAGAAAGAGAGATAAGTAAGAAAGCCAGTTAGTGGTTCTAGTTGTTCTCAGTACAAGGATTGATTTGAATGACCTTGTCTGACCTGTCTATCTTTCCCAGAGGTCATTTTATTCATTTTTTAAATTTCCCTAAGTTAGAAACGTTGAAAATTGAGTTTCAAATGGTAATGAATAGTGAGATTCTTGACTTACCTTAGTTTCTCACAAGATATTCCTAGCTTGTCACCATGGAACTAAAAATTTAAACTGAAAACCAGGGAAAGAGACTGCAGCAATAAACTTACATGACAGTGTGGCTAGAAACTAACACCTATGTGTATAATAGCAAGAAAACAATATCTGTAGAATTAAAAATAGAACTTGGCTAATGAATGGAGAAGATGCACATATCCTGGCATTATATTCTGCTGATGAATCAGATTTTATTTTATTTAACACCAAATGACTTTAGGTCAAGACTGTCATCACCTAATTTAAAGTTCTGGATCCCCTCAGCCTGT
This sequence comes from Cacajao melanocephalus, assembly GCA_963573385.1. NCBI lineage: Eukaryota > Metazoa > Chordata > Mammalia > Primates > Pitheciidae > Cacajao > Cacajao melanocephalus. Next base: position 38,247 of record CAUYLG010033369.1, on the reverse strand, counting down.
ACCTGAACAGCTTTCATCTGGGCTTATTTAAGAATAGAAACAAATTTATGAGAGAATATAATTAATAGATAGTAAGTTTCTGTGTCAAGAATAACAACTTAGTGGCTTTCATATTTAGCATTACATAAACAACAACGAAAATATCTAGCATTATTGAACTCATTTGTGTATTCAAGGAATAATCAGTACTGAACTTTAAAGTACTCAGTATTTGCCTTTAGAATTTCTTATAACAAATATTCTTTTACCTTTGTTTGAGAATGTCTTTCTTTTGTCTTTAGTTTTGAATGATACTTTCACTAGGTGTAGAAATCTAGTTGACAGCTAGTTTTTTTTTTTCTTTTTCCCTCATCACTTTAAATTTGGCATTCTATTATCTTTTGGCTTGCATTGTTTCTGAGGAGATGTCAACCATCTTTTTTTGCTGTTGTTCTCTTGCATGTAAAGCATCTTTTAACTCAGTTTATTTTTTTAGGATATTTTTCTTTTAAATTTGTTGTTACTAATTTGACAATGATATATCTAATACAGTTTTATTTGTATTTATCCTGCATGTATTCTTTGAGCATTTTATTTTTTAATTTTTATGTTTAGCTTCTGTGAGTACATAGTAGGTTTGTATATTTACGGGGTACATGAGACATTTTGATACAGGAAAGCAATATGAAATAATCACACCATGGAGAATGAAGTATCTATCCCCTCAAGTATTTATCCTTTGAGTAACAAACAATCCAATTATACTCTTTATTTTAAAATGTACAAATAAGTTATTACTGACTATAGTCATCCTATTGTACTATCAAATAGTAGGTCTCTTATATTTTTTCTATTTTTTGTACCCATTAATAATCCCAACCTTACCCACAGTCCCCCACTACCCTTCCAAGCCTCCAGTAACCATCATTCTACTCTCTCTGTCCATGAGTTCAATTGTTTTGATTTTTAGATTCCACAAATAAATAAGAACATGTGATGTTTGTCTTTCTGTGCCTGGCTTATTTCAATTAACATAATGATCTCCAGTTCTACCCATGTTGTTTCAAATAACTATATGTCATTCTTTTTTATGGCTGAATAGTACACCATTGCTCCATTGTGTATAATTGCCACATTTTCTTTATCCACTAATCTATTGATGGACACCTATGTTGCTTCCCAATCTTAGCTATTGTAAACAGAGCTGCAACAAGTATAGGAGTGCAGGTTCTCCTCAATATACGGATTTCCTTTCTTTGGAGTATATACTCAATGTGGGTTGCTGGAACATGATGGTAGCTCAATGTTCAGTCTTTTGAGGAACCTCCGAACTGTTCTCCATAGTGGCCATAGTGATTTACATTCCCACCAACAATATACAGGGTTCCCTTTTCTCCACATCTTTGCCAGCATTTGTTATTGCCTGTCTTTTGAATATAAGCCATTTTAACTGGGATAAAATGATATCGCAATGATTTGCATTTTTCTGATATTAATGATGTTTAGCCTGTTGGCCTTTTGCATGTCTTCTTTTGTGAAATGTCTATTCAAGTATTTTGCCCATATTCAAATATTTTGCACAGTATTAATTTTTTTTTGTTTAGTTGTTTGAGTTCCTGACATATTCTGGTTATTAATCTCTTGTCACATGAGTAGTCTGCAATTATCTCCCATTCTCTGGGTCGTCTTTTCACTGTGCTGATTGTATTCCTTGCTATGCAGAAGGATTTTAGCTTGATGTGATCCCATTTCTCCATTTTTGCTTTGGTTGCCTGCACTTGTGGGGTATTACTCAAGAAATTTTTGCCCAGACTAATGCCCTGGAGAGTTTCCTCCAATGTTTTCTTGTAGTGGTTTCATAGATTCAGGTCTTAAATTTAAGGCTTTAATCTATTTTGATTTGGTTTTTGTATATGGTGAGACATAGGGCTCTAGTTTCGTCCTTTGCATATGGATATCCAATTATCTGACACCATTAATTGAAGAGAGGGTTTTTTCCCCAGTGTGTGCTCCTGGCAACCTTGTCAAAAATGAATTCACTACAGATGAATTTGTTTCTGGGTTCTCTGTTTTGTTCCATTGGTCTATGTGTGTTTTTATGCCAGTACCATGATATTTTGATTACTGTAGTTCTGTAGTATAATTGGAAGTCAGGTGATTCCTCCAGTTTTCTTCTTTTTGCTTAGAATAGCTTTGGCTATTCTGAGTCTTTTGTGGTTCCATATAATTGTTAGGATAGGATTGTTTTTCTATTTCTGTGAAGAACGTTGTTGGTAATTTGATGAAGATTGCATTGAATCTGTAGATTGCTTTGGGTAGTATGGACATTTTAACAATGTCGATTCTTCCAATCCATGAACATGGAATAGTTTCCCATTTTTTGATGTCCTTTTCCATTTCTTTAATCAGTGTTTTATAGTTTTCATTGAGGAAATCTTGCTGTGCAGTGGCTCAAACCTGTTATCCCGGCACTTCGGGAGACGAAGGCAAGCAGATCATGAGGTCAAGAGATTGAGACCATCCTGGCCAACATAGTAAAACCCTGTTTCTACTAAAAATACAAAAATTAGCTGGGCGTGGTGGCCTGTGCTTGTAGTCCCAGCTGCTTAGGAAGCTGAGGCAGAAGAATCGCTTGAACCCAGGAGGCAGAGGTTGCAGTGAGCCCAGATCGTGCCACTGCACTCCAGCCTGGCAACAGAGCCAGACTCCGTCTCAAAAAAAAAAAAAAAAGGAAAAGAAAAGAAAAAGAAATCTTTCACTTATTTTGTTAAGTGAATTCCTAGTATTTAATTTTATGTGTGGCTATTGTAAATGGGATTCTTTTTTATTTCTTTTTCACATTGTTCACTGTTGGCATTTAAAAAATGCTACTGATGTATGTATGTAGATTTTGTATCCTGCAATTTGACTGAATTTGTTTATCAGTTCTAATAATTTTATTGTTGAGTGTTGCAGTTTTTCCAAATATAAGATCATATCATTTGCCAACACAATAGTTTGACTTATTTCTTTCCAAGATGCTCTTTATTTTTTTCTGTGGTCTGATTGCTGTAGCTAGAACTTCTAGTACTATATTGAATAACAGTGGTGACAGTGGGCATCCTTATCATGTTTCAGATCTTAGAGGAAAGGCTTTCTGTTTTTCCCCTTCAGTATGATACTAACTGTGGGTCTGTCATATATGGCTTTTATTATGTTGAGGTATCTTCCTTCTATCTCTAGTTTTTTGAATGTTTATCTCATGAAGGGATGTAAGCTTTTTCAACACCAATTAAGATGATCATATGGTATTTATCCTTCATTCTACTGGTATATCCCATTGATTTGCACATGTTGAGCCCACCTTGCATCCCGGGAATATATTCTACCTGGTCATGATAAATGACCTTTCTAATGTTTTTTGTTTGCTTTTTTGTTTGTTTTTTTGTTTTCTTTTGAGACAGAATTTTACTTTTGTTGCCCAGGCTGGAGTGCAATGGTGTAGTCTTGGGTCACTGCAACCTCTGCCTCCCAGATTCAAGTAATTCTCCTGCCTCAGCTTCCCAAGTAGCTAAGATGACAGGCATTCACCACCATACTTGGCTAATTTTGATAGGGTTTCACCGTGTTGATCAGGCTGGTCTCAAACTCCTGACCTCAGGTTATCTACCTGCCTCAGCCTCCCAAAATGCTGGGATTACAGGTGTGAGCCACCATGCTTGGCTTCTAATGTATTGTTGAATTCAGTTTGCTAGTGCTTTTGTAAAAGATTTTTGAATCAATATTCATCAGCTATATTGGCCTGTATTTTTCTTTATTTGATGTGTCTTTGTCTGGTTTTGTAACAGGGTAATACTGGTGTCATAGAATGAGTTTGGAAGCATTCTCTCCTCATCTATTTTTTGGATTAGTTTGAATAGGTTTGGTATTAGTTCTTCTTCAAGCATTTGGTAGAGTTCAGCAGCGAAGCTGTCAGGTTCTCGGCTTTCTTACTGAGAGACTACTATGGCTTCTGCTGCTGCAGCTGCTGATGCTTCTTCCTCTTCTTTTTCTTTATTTCTTTCTTTCTTCTTTTTTTTTTTTTGGAGGGACAGAGTCTTGCTCTATCACCCAGACCGGAGTGCAGTAGTACAGTCTCAGCTCACTGCAACCTCCACCTCCCAGGTCCAAGCAATTTTTGTGCCTCAGCCTTCAGAGTACCTGGGAATACAGGTGCATGTCACAACATCCAGCTAATTATTGCAGTTTTAGCAGAGACATGTTTTTACCATTTTGCCCAGGCTGGTTTCAAACTCCTGGCTTCAACTGATCCACCTGCCTTGGCCTCCCAAAATGCTAGAATTTCAGGCATAAATCATCCTGCTCAGCCATTTTATTATGGCTTCTATCCCATTACTTGTTATTGGTCAGTTCAGGTTTTGGATTTCTTCCTGGATCAATCTTGGTAGGTTACATGTATCTAGGAATCTGTATATTTCTTCCAGATTTTCCAATTTATTGGCATATAGTTATTCATGGTAGCCAATGATTCTTTGATTTTCTGTAGTATCAGTTGTAATGTCTCCTTTTTTATTTCTGATTTTGTTTATTCTATATTTGTTTCTTAGTTGGATAAAGGTTTCTCAATTTTGTTTAACTTTTCAAAAGATCCACTGTTTATTTCATTGGTTGTGTTTTTTAAAATTTCGATATAATTTATTTCTGCACTGATCTTTATTATTTATTTTCTTCTGTTAATTTTGAGTTTGGTTTGCTTTAGCTTTTGTAGTTCTTTAAGGTACATCTTTAGATTGTTCATTTGAATATTTTACTTTTTTTAATGTAAGTACTTAAAGGTATAAACTTGTCTCTTAGTATTGCTTTTGCTATATTCCATAGGTTTTGGCATGTTGTATTTCCATTATCATTTGTTTTCAGAAAATTTTCAATTTCCTTCTTAGTTTCTTCCCACTGGTCACTCAGAAGCATATTGTTTAATTTCCATGTATTTGTATAGTTTCCAAAATTCCTCTTGTTATTAATTTCTAGTTTTATTCCATTGTGGTCAGTGTAGATGCTTGATATTATTTCAATTTATTTTTATTGTTTTAAAACTTGTTTTGTGTTCTAACATATGGTCTATCCTTGAGAATGATGCACGTCCTAAGGAAAAAAATGTTTATTATGCAGCTCTTGGATGACATGTTCTGTAAATATCTATTACATTCATTTGGTGTGTAGTGCAGATTAAATCTGATGTTTCTTTTTGATTTTCTGTCTGGAAGACTGGTTTAATGCTGAAAATGGAGTGTCAAAGTCTCCAGCTATTATTGTATTACAGTCTATCCCTCTCACTGGCTATAATAATATTTCCTTTATGTGTCTGGGTGCTCCAGTGTTTGCTGCATATATATTTCTAACTGTTTTTCCTCTTTTGAATTGACCCCTTTTTTATTATTGGTGACTAACATTGTCACTTCTTGTAGTTTTTGTCTTAAATTTTATTTTGTCTAATTATAGCAACTCTTGCTTTTGTTCATTTGTTTGTTTCAATTGGCATGAAATATCTCTTTACATCTGTTTATTTTCAGTTTATGTGTGTCTTTATAGGTGAAGCATGTGTCTTATAGACAATAGATCAATGGGTCTTGTTTTTTGTTGTTGTTCTTTTTTTTTTTTCATCCATTCAGTGAGTCTACATCTTGATTGGAGAGTTTATTCCATTTACATTCAATGTAATTATTGATAAAAAAGGACTTCTGTCATTTTGTTATTTGTTTTCCGGTTGCTTCGTAATCTTCTCCTCCTTCTTTCTTTCCTTCCCATCTTCCTGTAGTGAAGGTGATTTTTCTCTGGAGATAGAATTCAGTTTCTTGCTTTTGATTTTTTGTATAGCTACCATATGTTTTTTGTTTTGAGGTTACCATGAGGCTTGCAAACATGATCTTATAACTTATTATTTTAACCTGATAACAACTTAACACTATTTCGATAACAACTTAACACTATTTGCATAAACAAATGGAAAAGGAAAAAGAAGACTGATAAAAACTCTATGCCTTAACTTCATTTCCTCACTTTTTAATGTTTTTTCTATTTTTATCTTGTTTTATTGACCATGTCTTGAAAAGTTGTTGTAGTTATTTTTTATTGGTTCATTGTTTAGTCTTTCTACTTATGATAAGAGTAGTTTACATACTGCAGTTATAGTGTTATAATGTGTTTTCCTTTGCATTTACTATTATCAGTGAGTTCTGTACCTTCAGGTAATTATTTATCACTGCTCAATGTCTTTTTCTTTCTGATTGAAGTACTCATTTTAGCATTTCTTGTAGGACAGGCCTGGTACTGATGAAATACCTCAGCTTTTGTCTGGGAAACTATTTATCTTTTATGTTTAAAGAATATTTAATATAGATATACTATTCTAGGGTAATTTTTTTTTATTCTGCACTTTTAATATGTCATGCCACTCTCTCTTGGCTGTTAAGTTCCCACTGAAAAGTCTGCTGCCAGACCTATTGGAGCTCCATTGTTTGTTACTTATTTTCTCTTGCTGCATTTAGGATTCTTTCTTTATCCTTGATATTTGGGAGTTTGATTATTAAATGCCTTAAAGTAGTCTTCTTTGGCTTAAATTTGCTTGATATTGTATAACCTTCTTGTACTTGGATATTAATATCTTTCTGTAAGTTTAGGAAGATCTCTGTTAGTTTTTCCTTAAATAACTTTCCATCCCTATCTCTTTCTCTACCTCCTCTTTAAGGGCAGTGATTGTTAGATTTGCCCTTTTGAGGCTGTTTTCTAGATTGTGTAGGCATGCTTCATTGTTTTTTATTCTTTTTTCTTTTGTCTCCTCTGACCACATATTTTCTAATATCCTGTCTTCAGGCTCATGGATTCTTTTTTCTTCTTGATCAATTCTGCTATTAAAGGACCCTCATGCATTCTTCACTATGCCATTTATATTTTTCAGCTCCAAAATTTCTTTTTGATGCTTTTAAATTATTCCAGTCTCTTTATTCAATTTATCTGTTAGAAATCTAAATTCCTTCTCTGTGTTATTTTAATTTCTTTGAATTTCTTCAACACAACTGTTTTGAATTATCTTTTTGAAAGGTCACATAACTCTGTTTCTCCAGGATGAGTCCCTGGCCCCTTATTTAGTTCATTTTGTGAAGTCATAGTTTTCTGGATGGTGTAAATGTTAGTAGATGTTCTTCGGTGCCTGTCATTGAAGAGTTACGTATTTATTGTAGTCGTCACTGTCGGGGCTTATTTGTAGCTGTCCTTCTTAGGTAGAATTTTCAGATATTTGAAAAGATTTGGGTGTTGTGACTTAAGCTCTGTGTGCTTTAGGGGACACCTCAAACCCAGTAATGCTGTAGTTCTTGCAAAGTCACAGAGGTACCACCTTGATGGTCTTGACAAGATCCAGTGGAAATCTGTGAGTTCCTAGGCAGAAAATCTTGCTCCCTTCCCTTACTTTTTCCCACACATAAAAGTCTCTCTCTCTTTCTGTTCTGAGCCACCTAAAGATGTGGCATGGAGTGACACAAACATCCCTGTGGCCACCACCACTGTGACTCCACTGCATCAGTTCTGAAGCCAGCAAGGACTGGGGCTCGCCCAAGGCCTGCTGTCACCATTCCCTGGCTACTGCTTATGTTTGCTGAGGGCCATGGGGCTAAACAATTAGCAGGTAGCAAAGCCAACCAGGCCTGTGGCCTTCCCTTCAGGGTGGTGAGATTCCCCCAGGCCCCAGGTGCATCCAGAAGTACCATCTGGAAGTTAGGGACTAGAGTAAAAAACCTTAGAAACCTACCTGGTGTTGTACTGTATTGTAGCTGAGCTGTCACTCAAACCACAAGATGCAATCCTTCCTACTCCTTCCTGCCCTTTCCAAAGCCATAGGATCCTCACCACATATCTACCAGCTCCCCAGGTCATGAGGAGTACTGCCAGAATACTAAAGATATTCCCTTAACAAGGTCTCATATAAGTCACCTTGTTAGTGCTCCCTGGCCTGGGACTCACCTTTCAGAAGAGTGGGTTCCCTTCTGGCCTGGGGCAGGTCCAGAAATGCTGCTGTCCAAGAGTCAAGTCCTAAAATTGGGGATCCCAAGAGCCCCCTGGTGCTCTATCCTTCTGTGGCCATGCTGGTACCTAAGATGCAAGACAAGGTCCTCTTTACTTTTCCTTTTGCTTTTCTCAAGCAAAAGGAATTTTTCTCCTTAGCCACCGCAGGTAGGAATGTGTCTCACTCAAAGCCAGGAAGTCTCAGAGGTTCACTCAATGCCCTTAATGTAGTGCCTGGTTATCACTGCTGGTTAATCAGGGGTCCAAGGGCTCTTCCGTCAGCAGGTAATGAATGCTGCTAGGACTGGCTTCTTTCCTTCAAGGCAATGGGTTCCCTTTTAGTCCAGCATGTGTCTACAAATGTCATCTGTGAGCTGGGGTCTGGAACAGGGATTTCAAGGAGTTTGACCTGTGCCTATCCTACTATGGCTGAGATGGTGCTCTAGATGCAAAACAAAGTCCTCCCCACTCTTTCTTTCCTCTCCTCAACTGGAAGAAGGGGTCTCTTTTGGAGTCATGAGCTTTGCAGCCTGAGATTAGGGGAGGGGTGATGCCAGTACTCCCTTGGCCGCTCTAGCTGGTGTCTCAGTAATTCATGTGCCCTCCCAGTCCACTGTCTCTGAGCCCAGTTCCACACCAGGACTTCCCTAGAGTACCAATGCTTATGGCCTAGACTGCCTTTCAAGTTTATGTGGAGACACCGAACACTGTAGCCCTTGGTGGCATGGGTTGCATGGGTTGCAGTCACTCAAGGTCACTGGGATCAGTGATTTCTCTTCGGCTAGGGCTGGTTTAAATGCTTCCTCCTTGGGCAAGTGTTAGCTGAGTTTGGTCTGGTTTCCTTTCTGCTCTGACAGGACAGCACTGAGTTCAATGTCAGTCAATTACTGTGCTCTCCCTCTTCCAGTGCCCAGAGATATGCTCTGTACTACGCTGTCACTGCTGGCGGGTGGGAGAGGGGTGGTGTCCCAAGATTCAGAACTGTTATTTCTATCTCTTCAGTGCCTCTTTCAGCAATATGGAGTTAAAACTAGGTACTGTGAGTCCTCACCTGAGTTTTGGTTTGTATGAAGATATTTTTTCCTGTGTAGATAGTTATCTTGATGTTCTTTCAAGGGGCGCAATGGTGGAGCTTTCTTTTTCGCCATCTGTCTCTGCCTCCTCCTTCTGATTATTTTAAATAACTGGGCTGCTCATGATTTTACATTATTTCTCTTTTTCTTTGGGGACTCTTGTTATATAAATGCTATATACTGTGTGTCTCTTACAAGCTGTTCTTAGATTTTTTTTTTAAGTTTCTTTTTCCTTCATCTGTGTGCTTCAGTTTCGATAATTTCTATTAACCTATTTTCAAATTCCTTGATCCTTTCTGCTACCATATGCAGTTTGCTACTAAGCTCCATATCCAAAAATTTCTTAATTTCAATTTTTTAAAAATTTCAGTTATAGAATGTCAGTATGTTCTTTAGATTCCATTTCTCTACTGAGAATGTCTATCTGTTCTTCCAATTCTTTTTAGCATATTGATAATTATACTTTTAAAGTCTATAATCTACTAACTACAGATTCTAATTCATTTGTGGGTCTGCTTCTATATATTTATTTTTCTCTTCTTTTTGTGTCTCATCATTTTTGACAGCAGAAAAGACTTCACATTTAATATAAAAGTAATTAGGAATCATTTTCTTAGAGAGGGCACATCCCTTGCTCTGTCAATCTGCTAGGATAAAGAGTTGACTATTTTGATCCATATGGGAATTCAGATGAGTTGGGTCTGGTTTGCAGCCTGAGTTTCAGTTTATTCTTGATTTTAAATGTCTTAAGAGTGAGATCCATTCTGAATAATTACAGACAGACACTCTCTAGAAAACATTTGGGATTGAAGCACTACAAGACTATGGAGACCACCCTCTGAGTTCCAAATTAGCCCATAGCATTCTGTGCTGCCACACTCTCTACAGAAGTCCCTTGGAAGTGCCTGGCCAAACAATCAGCTCTGAGTTTTTGAATACTATAGATTCCAGTCCAACATACCAGCCCATTAAACTATTAAAACCGTGCTGTATTTCTCACCACTGCAACGGTGTTCTGCCATTTGTTGCCTACTTATTCTCAACATGGCTAATGTTCACAGAAAAGGAAGTAGTGTTGCTATTTGCTGAAAATGTGGCTCTTTCTTCTCTGGAAACTTGTTATTTAAAATTTATTTTTCTACATTTTCTGAAGTCATGTGTGCGTGCCTGTGTGCCTCTTTGTATGTGTGTGTGTGTGTGTGTGTGTGTAATTTTTACTTTGTTCTGGTTGATAATTATGATTATTTGTACTTCCTGAATGGTTGTGGAACTCCCCAGAATACTAGCATTTCACTCATGCTCATTTAGTCTTAAGAAGTAATTGATATACTGTTGTTGATCTTATTTATGTTAAAAGATTGTGTTTTACAGGTGATGGTAATCTCTACAATACAGTCAGTAGAATGTCTGTGCCATGACAATGGCTATTGTTTAATGGAGTTCTTACCCTGAGGCAGGTAATATTCTAAGTGCTTTACATATATTACCTAATTTCATCCCTACAGCAGCCCTATGAATTAGGGACTATTATTAACCTTTTTATACACATGGGGAGACTGAGGCATGGAGAGTTTAGTGACCTGTTAAGGACTTACATCTAGTAAATATTGGAGTCAAGATTTAAACCCAAACAGTCTTTTTCAGAGACCAAACTCTTAATCACCATACATATTATGGTACTGAGTAAACATTCAATCTGATTATTTTCAGAATTGTTTCTCACTTCTCTGTCTGTTCATATTCTAGAAATATGGTTTTATATTTCTATTTTTTTTATTTCAGTAAGTTTTTAGGGAACGAGTGGTGTTTGGTTACGTGACTAAGTTCTTCACTGGTGATTTCTGAGATTTTGGCGCACTCATCACCCAAGCGGCACACACTGTACCCGACATGTGGCCTTTTATCTTCACCCCCCTCCCATTCATTCCCCCAAGTCCCCACAGACTATTGTATTGTTCTTATACCTTTGAATCTTCATAGCTTAGCTCCCATTTATGGGCGAGAACATATAATGTTTGGTTTTCCATTCCTGAGTTACTTCACTTAGAATAATGGTCTCCAATTCCACCCAGGTTGCTGCAAATGCCATTATTTCATTCCTTTTTTTATGACTGAGTAGTGTTCCATGGTACATATATGTATATACCTCACAATGTCTTTATTCAGTCATTGATTGATAGCAACACATAATAGTGCAGGACTTCAATACTCCGTTGACAGCACTGGACAGTTCATCAGGACAGAAAGTCAACAGAAAAAACAGTGGATTTAGAAAAATGTTTTACATAGTCTTCCAACTATATTATTCTCTTTTATACCTCAATCTCTTTCCACATACTCTGTAGCCTACCAGGATTTACTTCTATTCCTTGTTTACTTTATTTTTTTTGAGACAGAGTTTCACTCTTGTCATCCAGGCTGGAGTGCAATGTTGCAATCTTGGCTGGCTGCAACCTCCATCTTCCGGGTTCAAGCAATTCTCCTGCCTTAGCCTCCGAGTAGCTGGGATTACAGGTGCCAGCCACCATGCATGGCCCTTTGTTTACATTTATCTTTCCTTTATAGTTCAGCTTAGCTATTGTCTCCATCAGAAATTTTTATCACTCACAATGAATAATACACTGTACATATATCACATTAGCATTTAACTTATTGTATGTAACATCTTTATGTATGTGTATATCACCCATTAGTCCATAAGATCCTGAAGAATAGGAACTAGAACTTATCAATTTCTTTATGCACAATGCCTAATCATGCTTGAAATTTTATAGTCACTGAATATATATTTACTGAATTAATTTCAATCCTATTTGTTCCTAAAATTGACTCTCAATAAAAATTTAAAAGGTTAAAAAACTTTGTGATGGTGTTTGGCCTATCTGTTGGGGGAGAAATAGGGGAGGGACAGTGGGAGGTGGGGAGGTGGGGAGGGATAGCATGGGAAGAAATGCCAGATATAGGTGAAGGAGAGGAAAGCAGCAAATCACACTGCCATGGGTGTACCTATGCAACAATCTTACATGTTCTTCACATGTACCCCAAAACCTAAAATACAATAAAAATTAAAAAAAAAAAGTTAAAATCTAATAGTCTCAAAATGAATGTTGTCATACATTTTGGGAGATCACCTTGGCTAGAGTTAAAATAGTAGGAAAAGTGGATATTTAAAACTATGAAATTATTCACTTTAATTTTGATCTCTATTTTAATACCTAAAAACAAAATTCAAGTCTCCTAATTCAAATTAAACTACTATTCATTCTTAACTAATAATACCTTTATGTGCCTGACACTTCAGGTAGAATGATTAAATTATGCACCTGTAGAAAGATCTCAGAAAGCAATAAGAGGTATTATAAACCTACTATGTTCCCGGACTTTTAAAAAAGTATTGTATTTAAAAATGAAGACATTGATTTCAATTCATTGTTTCTCTTGTATATGACATTCTTCTTTTTACTTTTGAATCACATAAGGACTCTGAATTCTCACTTCTTAGCTTTGCTTTGGTTTTCATAGAATTTATTGCATAGAGCATTGTGTTGTTTAGCTTTGTTAGATAGTTACTTGAAGCAAAGAAGCAGGTATAGAATTTTTTCTTTTTTTTTTCTCAAATGGAAAAACATTTGACAGGACATTCTCTGTAATTAAGCCAGAGCACAAAGTCTTTAAGTCACCACTGTCCATCCTTCATATGTAGAATATGTTATGCTGCATTGCATGGGTTAAATGCATTTGTTCTATTGATTTGTAAAGTTGAAGTCCTGGCACAGAAAGGGGTAAGCACCCCAAATAACTTCTTCTTACTTCTTGCAAAGTTGTTTATGCTTGAAACCCTCTTGGATTCGTTTTACACTTTACAAGGAATGTATATAGCACCCAACTATGAAAACTGCTGAGAGAACTGATCCTAAGAAAGAAGAAACAGAAAGTTTAGTTTTGACATCTTATGGTCTAAAACTGGTGAATCAGGCCAGGCGTGGTGGCTCATACCCATAATCCCAGCACTTTGGGAGGAAAATACAAAATTAGCCAGCATGGTGGTACATGCCTGTAATCCCAGCTACTTGGGAGGCTGAGGCAGGAGAATTGCTTGAACCTGGGAGGTGGAGTTTGCAGTGAGCGGAGATCACACCACTGCACTCCAACCTGGGTGACAGAGTGAAAATCCGTCTCTAAATAAATAAATAAAATTGGTGGTTCAGTGAGTGACTCCCATGCTATTCTTTGAATTTCTACTTTATTTCTTTCTAAATTCTTTCTCAGATGCCTCACCAGAAAACATATGTGTATTGTCTTTCTAAAACTGCTACATGTTCTTTTTCTAAAGAACAAAAAAAGCCATGATCTGACAACCATTTTCGTGGATGAAGGTGTGCAGTATGGCAGGGATAGTTTTTCAAGTGTTTGGGGGAATACTGTCACACCTATTCACCAGAGAAGTTGCAGTATTTTATGTTAAGACAATTTATTTCATCTCCTAAAAGGGATTGTTGGATCAATGAGACTCAGTCTTGGGACACAGATTTTAATGTAATAGGAAAAGATTTATCTACCAATTAATTTCCTGTAGCATCAATGTCCTCTCCTCTCCAGGGTGAGTGGGAATACCGGTTCTAAAAAACTGTCTTCAAGTTTAAATCTAGAAATCATTCTCCCTCCCAAATGATGTCTAAAATCAGTGTATCTTAGTTGACCCTTCTCTTTACTTTCAGTGTTTATAGATAGAATATGTGCCAAAGATTTTTTGTCTTCTCTTTTGCAACCACTCATAATTACCTATACACCTTGGTAAACTTTGATTCTCACTGCAAACTAATAATAAAGAAAAACAGAGAAAGTAGAGTCCAATGTATTTTCCCTTCCAACTTAAATCTCTTTATATGTGTCTAAAAAGTATAGATGAAGAATAAAAAAAGAATAAACTTATGTATATATATATATATGGTATTGTATTTATATGCATGCACTTCTATGTTTATATATTCATGTATTTATTCACATATTTAATTAGAAAATAACTGATCATTATTACATAGTGACAAATTTGAGGTGTGGAAACAAATCTATTTAAAATATTATAAGCTGTGTGAACTTACGCCAATTAATTTCCATGAGATATAATTTTTACATAAAAAATGAGAATACTAATACCTGTCTTGTAGTGTTGCCATAAAGAGCTTACTGATATGTTATATAAAACAGTCAGCATAGTTCCCAGAACATGGTAGAAGCCCAACAGTAACAGTTATTAATATTTACTCTGCTACTCTACTACTTTCTAGTCATTGGAAAAAAGTGCTCAGAGATACACAATCAAAGAAAAAATAACATCTTTTCTGAAGAGTCTCAAAGTCACTAAAAAGACTGGAAAAAGCAGCAACAACTAAAATACAGGGTGATGACTGCTATTAAAAATATTAAACAGTTACGTGTACCTTCAGGTAAAGTGGAGTAGGGCAAGAATTTGGGAGGCAATGGTTGGCAAAACATTTGTATCTTTACTGACTTAATTGACAATAGTTACCAAGGGACTTTTATTCTGGCTATGAATTATTTTTACTAGTTTTTGTTTCTAGTTAGGGTCTATTGTACTATGAACTTGAATATCAAAAAAATAGAGGGTACCATTTAACTCAGAAATGTTGACTAGTTTTGGAATTATAAGGAAGGCTTAAACCAACAAAGTATCTCTAAGAATACAGTAACGTGTGCTAAGACACACACTTGGTGTGGACTTCTCAATTGATGTGAAAATCAATTGGATTTGTCAAAATGAACTTCAGATGCTTATTGAGCATCGGTATTTTCCTATCATTGCTATAATACTGAGGCAATTTCCCCCAACTTCAAAGTTTTAGCACACATAATAGTTTAATATATAAAGAAGAATCTGTAAGATGGAGTGGAGTAGTTTGCAGAGAACTCTAAACTTCTAAGATATAGAAATGAATATGGTCCAGACCACAAGAAAATACAATAACTCTAAAAGTTACTGGGTATCTGGATCAGTGGCTGGAATTAGAAGAAGGATACAGAGTACACAGGAATTTTGTCCATATTCTGATGTGGATAACATAACTTAAAATGTGTAAGTTTCTCAGAATCACCCTTCTACGCTTTTTGAGAGAGAAGTTAGAAAAATTTGATTTAGTATGAGCCTTTAGCTGATACAGAGAGATGAGGAATCTGAAGTTGTTAATAATTAAATGAGGGTAGCTGGGCATGAATAGAAAATGAAGTATTTAGAGGGGAACACAAAATAAGAATAATGAGGAATTAAAGAAAAAAATATATAAAATTCAAGCATGGATAAGAAAAAGAAATACTTAGGAATCGAAGTTCAAGAAAATATGGAAGAAAACAAAACAATATATGAAATAGAGAAAAATGGACATTAATACAAGTTTTTAAACAAATGTAAAAATTTCGGCCTAAATATTCTTATTATAGCTCCCTTTCTTGTTTCTCTCCTTGAGATTTTAGATAGTTTTCAAAAACACACATTTTTATCCTCATTTTCTTGCTATTTTTCATAGCCAGGGAAGCGGGAAGAGAAAAATGAAAATTGCCCAAGGTGAAACATACATAAGAAGCTGAGCTGCGACTTTAACTTAGATGTACTTGAATCCATCACACCACTTGTATTTTCTGAATTTTAATTGTATCCTTATACAATATGGAGAAAATACAGCAAGTTATTTATATATGCAGCTTTAAAATGTTTTCTATCACAAGTATTTGTAGCTCTAACCTCTTTAATCTGTTTTCCCCCAAATATTATCTCACTTTGCTGATTTTCTCTGATGCTAGAGTTCACTTAAGTTTCAATTGTAGGAAGTGGGTTTTTTAATAAGATTTCTTTAAATAGTTTCCATATTTAGCCAACACTGAAGTTCTTAACAGTAAATGGAAGAACAAATAGAGAGCATAAGGAAAAAAATCAGCGTGTTTAACTTCTAGAAGAAACGAACATTTGGGATCATTGACTACTAAGATTTGGATGCAATGCTGCCAGTCTAAATCAATCAATATCCGAACATGACACTTTTCAAAAAGGGCTTCATTTTTCTCATTATTATAATAATATTTCTTAAGTTTCTAAAAATGATTTTTTCTAGGTGTTTTCAGCTTGGCAGTTATCTCTTTTCTGAAGTCCACTAATTAAGGTCCTATGGCACGACTACATATTGATATTGATATACATATAAGCATATATTAACATATTATATATGTGAACAAATACATATGAATATATAAATGTGTCAAATATGGAAGAATTCATTTCTCATTCTTGAAAAGACAAACTGGGTTTTGTTTTAAAAAATACGCTTCTTTTAAGTATACATGTGTAATGCTGCCCTCTAATGAACACCTAAAATTAATGATTCTTTTAATTTTGGTTGTTACTTGGGTTCAGTGAGGTCCGTAGTTCTGAGCCCTGCAACTGTTGATGGTGTGAGGAGGAAGATGGATAGGAGGTGGAAGAATGGCAGGAAACATTTTATGATTCATCCAGTTTTATGAAAAAAATGGTCTCTTTACTTACTGTATAGTGTTACTATTATTATCATTTGGTGGGCCTGAGGCCTGGGCCACACACATCATCTGCTTAAAAATAACTCTACAGCTTGTCTGGGTGTCATTATACTATTTGTTTCATAACCACTGCCTATGAGTCTTCATTAAAATTCAAGTAGGCTGGGACTTAGAGCCAACAATAGGACTCGTATATACTAATAGAGCACAGTCTGTCTTTGGGAAGGCTCTGGCAGAATCAGAGTAGGGTGTGTCAAAAACCAGGCATACTACAAAAAATGTGAGGCCCAGAGATGATGAATGGGACAGGATAAGGCCATTGGAATGTATTTCACCCAAGTAGACCATGTGGTATTTGGTTCAGTCATGGAATGAGAGGGAATAGATGCTGAGCCAAAGAACCTGGATGAGGGGCATACCACCAGCACCTTGATGAAATTTTTGTTTATGTCTTTCTCAGTGTGTGGGGAAAATGCTGACTCTCACAGTTGGCTACATACCACCAGCACCTAGGGAAGTGAATGTTAAATGTTGGGGCTTTTTCTTAAGGAGATTCCTAAAAGTAAAAGGCAACAGCCCAGGATTTTCAGTAGACATGTTATTAAACTGTAGAAAACTCATCTTAGGTTTAGATAGTGGTACAACAGTCTTAAGAGTAGCCTCTATTCCTTCATTTATTGATGTGACACCTACATTTGTAACATTAAATCTTCATAAAAATCTAGGAATATCACATTTGAAGTTCATAGACTTAATTTATAAATTAAATACTAATTATTTTTATAAATATTTCTTTTTCCTGAATTAAAATACTATAATAATGAGGGATAATCACACTTCAGTATGTGTCTTTGGGAGTATGGTGGATACAGAAGCTTGTTATTAAAAAGTTGCAGGATGAAGTAGGAGGGGAAACTGACTGTTGTAGTATAATAGAGGTAACTAAATGCAGCAATTTGCCTAGAAATCACACTTGCCCTCACCTTCATTCATTCTCTAATCCTCTTCTGTGTCATAGCTCAACTATGTGAGACTAAAATTACTTTTGATTTTGGTCAATGGAAATTCTACTCTTTACTAATGAAGCAGGAAATCTACTTTTATTGTGCAGTATTAAAAATAAAAAAAAAAGATAGACCTAACATGTATTTGTGGTTAAAAGGGTTAAAATATCTTCTTAAAATTTTTGTTTATGTCTTATTCAGTATGCTCAGTGTGTGGGGAAAATGCTGACCATCACAGTTGGCTACCTAACACAGATGTTGTTAGCAAAGACAGAAAGAGAGACAGAGAAATATGCAGTAATGCATAGTCAAAGCAATAAAAACCCAGTCTGCTGTAAGATGTTAAATAATTAATGGGGAAAAGACGCTAACTTTTCTAAGTTAACAAAAGCAGAATGTTACCTTTTCTTTCGGATAAGGAGAAAAGTTCTAGAGAAAGTAGCTGTGTCTTTTTTTTTAAATCTCTTTTCTGTTGCATTTATAAGAAGCTAGATTATAGAAGAAGAGCAGTTGTGATTCTAATGATTAGATCCTCAGAAGAACAAAGTCATTTAAAATATGATGCTACATGAAATTAATGTAATAGATTAGACTTATAGATAAAATGCATTCTGTAACAGCAATAGAACAAGTACTGGAGTGTAAATAAGTTTCAGGAATATATCTTATCTTTGGCATAAAAATTTTCAAAAAAGGAATTACTAACCAAGAAAGTAACATGTACATAAAGGGATGGAGGTCTGCACTTTTAATATGCAATAAAGATGTATCTCCTTCCATGTTCATTGCAGCATTATTCACAATAGCCAAGATTTAAAATCAATGTATGTGCCTATCAGCAAATGAATGGATAAAAAATATATGATATATATACCCAATGGAATACTATTTAGCCTATCATGAATATGAAATGAAATGAAGAAAATCCTGTCATTTGAGGCAATATTGATGAACCTGGAGGGCATTATGTTAAGTAAAATACAGAAAATAAAATACAAGAAGACAAATATCCTATGGCCTCACAAATGTAAAATCTAAAAAATATTAAACTCACAGAAATAATCAGTAAAATGGCAGTTACCAGAGACTGATCGGGGGAAATATTAAGAGATGTTGGTCAACAGACACAAAATTTCATATGGATAGGAAAAGAAAGCAATCTACTGTATATTATGGTAACTACAATTCATAACAATAAATAGTACACCTAAAAATGTAAAGAGGGTAAATATGGAGTGTTCTCACCACAAAAATTATAAGTTTGTGAGGTAATGTATATATTAAACAGCTGGATTTAGCCATTTGCCATTCCACAATGTACAGATATACAAAAACATTATGTCCTTCACCAGAAATATATATAATTTTTACTTGTCCATTTAAAAAATGTGTTTCTTTATTTGAATAAGATCATTGGTTCTCAATCTGCACAATTATGTCACCTCGGGATTTTAAAAATAATAATAATGCTCAGGTTCAGATCAGTTAATTTGGAAGAAATTTGGGAATATGAACAGTAATGTAATCACAGCATCAATGATGTTATCATTTCTTAATCTTCCCAAATCCCAGTGTAAAAACAGAATTTCTACACACACACACACACACACACGCACACACACACAGACAGACACACACACACACACACTCAAACAGCATTTACCACAAAACTACATCACAAAGTAACTCTATGAGCCACAAAATACAAGCGTGTGGGGGATCCCCAACAGCCATCAGAACTGCAGAGTCTGAGTGTTGGTGCATGAGGAAGCAGTGGGGAGAAAGGAGAGGGAAGCAATCAAGCATTGGATGGAATTGAAAATACCAACCCTAAAATATACTCTTGGGTACTTACCAGGAGAAAGAGTTAATTTAAGAATAACAGCTGAAACAGTGAGATTTTGCTCACTTCAGTGGTGAATAAGTGTAAAGGCACCAAAACAAAGCCTAAAATGATTGAAGCAATCAAATCCCTGTAAAGATTCAAAACTGGCCAAACAGGGCTTTCTTCTAAAAGAGTTTTACGCCAAGAAGAAACTGCTGGGAAGAAATCAATTTTGAGCATGGGAGAAACAATAAAATTTTAAAAAAGAAAAGAAAAGGCCCACATAAAAATGTGGAAGGGGAAAACAGGAAATCTCAGAAAGCAAGCTGACAGATATTTTAATACAGCAAGAAGACAGAGATAGATAGATAGATAGATAGATAGATAGATAGATAGATAGATAATAGATAGGTACATATACACATACATACACACAAATAGAAAGAGAAAAAGAGAGAGAAGGAAGAGAAGGAATATTAAACTTGAAAAAGATAGACTACTTCCTTTTAAGAATTCAGGAATACCAATTTCACATAAAAGTAACCAACAAAAATCTATAGAGGTCAAACTCTACTTAGAGTTATTTTAACAAAAATAATAAATAGCAAATTGTAACTATAAAAGTATGCCAGAAAAATGACATAAACAAATTAAAACTGTAGCATGTTATTTTAATGTGATCTAGAGATACATGAAGAAAATAATATAAAACATGAAAGAGCAGCATGAACCAAACACAGTTTGAGAAAAGGAGAAATTTGACTCCAGAGTATAGCAAAGAATTAGACATAAGAGGAAAAATAGTTTCAGAAAGGAAGACTAGATTAGAAGGAACACAAAAGCAAATAAGCCTAAAACATTACATCTTAAGCAAAATGGCAAGTAAGAAGGAGAAATGTGTAAAATTTAAAATGTATTGTTGAAAAAGAGAAAAAAGATTAGAAAGAAATTCAGATTGAAGACAGACAAAGAAGATTCAGCATATGGGCCATAGGAGTTCCTGAAGAGATAAACATAAGCAAAGGAGTTGTAAAAAGCAAAACAAAAACAAAAACAAACAAAAAAATCCCACAAACCCCCTCTTATTCAAGGGTACTTTCCTGAAATAAAAATTAGGATACTTTTTTTTTTAGACTACCTTTTATCAGGAGAAAAATTAGAACAACATATGCAAGTAATGCAAAAGAAAATGTGAGCTAAGAATTTTATATCTAGCAAAATGAACTTTTAGGCAGAGAAGAGAAAGAGAATCTGTAGTCAACATGGAGGAATCATAGAACTATGTTCCCATGAGCTTGACCTAAAGTATCTAATGGATAATAAACTTGGTTGCCAAAATAACTATGTAGACATTGACATAAGGAATTATTGTCAGCAAAAGGAAACAGTTGTAGAATGAAGTTTAAATAAATGTTAAAAGGAATATATGTGGCAGTTATTTACTATATACTTTATTAATAATAATATAGTATATTTATTAAAAATATGGGAAATATGTGCTAATAATAACTACCTTTCATGATCATATCTGAAAAAAATAGTATTTTTCTGTAGCACTTGGTCTTATATGGTTAGATAAAACAAATTAGTAACTATGGAATATTTTCATTCTATCATACCTTGTGTATAGAAATATAATTGTAATACAGAAAAAGTTACATTAAATTCCTATTGATGTGTCTTGTAATTAATAGGGTAAACATGAACTTATAAAGCATTATATTTTTAAAAAATGTATATTTGTTTACATATTACAGTTCTTGCTACTACTAAAAAAGGCTAGAAATAATAATAAATCTAGTAGCATCTATCATCCCTAGATTGTGACCTGATAATATTATTTTCCACTAAAATAAACCAAGATGTCTTGAATAAATTAATGAGTCCACGTATTTGGTAGAAAATGTGCAAGATGAGTTTGCATCATCTTTCATGCTAGATAACATGAAAGCTATCAAAGACTACTGCTCATATCAAAGGACCATAGAAGCTAAAATGAAGAGGCTTCCACTGACCAAATACAGTACAATTTACTTTATAAGAATACTAATTGCAATGGATTAAAACACATCAAGTATGTTTAAGTACATAAATTCAATAATAACATTTCAAAACTAAAAATCATTTCAAAAGATGATAAGAAATAATTATCTGGAAAACAGGTAAGTATAGAAAAAGAGTCAAACATTTACTCTTTCAAATAGTAGATAAGGACAAATATTTCTTTATATAATTTGTTCCAATTCATAAGTAAAACAAAAATTATGGAATTAAAATATCACCACTTTTCAAGCCGTAGTGAATTAATACATCTATATAGTGAGCATCAATAGATGCTACCATAACAAAAAGGGAAACAAACAAATATATCCTGGTGTAAAAATGCAACACCCCCTAGAAGGTTGTCAAAGAACAAACTTGCATGCAATCAAGCCTCTGCATTCAGCTTCCAACTTATAGGGAATGCAGAGAACAGAAGAACATGCTGAACTATGCCATGGGAATGCAATCAGCAAAATCTAAACTATGAAAAACTCAACAGATCAAATGGCCTGGGTCTTTAACAGATTCGTTACAGATGATTTCTGACTACTATAGTTAGACTTATGGGTTTTCAATGTTACGATGGGTTTATTAGGGGTATTAAATGCATTTTCAATTTATGATATTTTCAATTTAGGAGGGGTTTGTAAAGCGATGTAACCCTAACACAAGTTGAGAAACATCTGTATAAGGAAATCATGGGTTGGAGGAGAAAACTTTAGATTAAGAGAAACTTTAAAATTGTAGACCATAAAAATTTAAAAATAGGCAAGAATATTTAAAAATCAGTATTTCTATGGAATTAGTATTATCAAAATTCTGTAGATAATTCTAATGTGAGTTAAAGTTGGCAATTATAGGTTTAGAGACTTATAAACAAGTTGAAGCAAGGCTAGTTGACCTCACTATGCTATGAAAGTATATTGCCATTAAAAACCTGAAGACACAGAAGTAAAAAGATGAGATATGTGCTGGAGTATTTCAGCATTAAAGTGATAGCAGATGTTGACAAGCCATCAGAGTTTACCAAGAGAAGTGGGAGGTTTAATAACTACCCCTGAGAAGGCTAAAGAGATCATTAAGATCCTGCCAGGCAAACAGCCAGAGGTGTTTTGATGCCAAGCCATTTGGAAAGTTGAAGATAAACTGAAAAGACTTGAGTAGAAGTGATGTCAAAATAAAATAAAATATTTTTAAAGTTAAATATTAATGGAAATTTTACTTTAATATTTCTGTCTTTCTAAAATTGCTTTGTTATGTAGATCTCTAAGTAGTACTGCATGATGAAAGGAAGATAATTTAGAGGATCTAGGTTCAAATCTTGTTATCACCACTTATGTAACTTTGCTGAACTCAAGCCCCACCAACCTCAATTTCATTGTATATAAAAATAACATTATAAGCCAGACTAACAGAATTATGAATTATAAATAATATTCATTTGAAAGCAACTGTGTTTTTCAAATATGTATTTTAATATTTTAGTGTGAACTATTTAAAACTTATAAAAGAGCAAAAATATTATAACCTGATACCATGTATCAAAAATTCAATATTTAATAACTTTTAATATTGTGCATTAAAAAGAAATAATGTTGTACATGAATAAAAAATATTTGCATCTTTTTCTACTCTCTGCTTAATCTAGGTGTGACTCAAAAAGTAGTATATATTTTCCTGATGTATTTTTAAAACTATTTTATTAAGTTATAATCCACATGCCATATAATCCATTATTCATAGGGTGTGTAACCATCACCACAATCTCATGTTAGAATATTGACTGGCCAGGCACGGTGGCTCATGCCTGTAATCCTAGCACTTTGGGAGGCTGAGGCGGGTGGATCACAAGATCAGGAGTTCGAGACCAGCCTGACCAACATGACGAAATCCCATCTCTACTGAAAATACACACAAAAAAATTAGCCAGGCATAGTGGCACGCACCTATAATCCTAGCTACTCAGGAGGCTGAGGCAGGAAAATCGCTTGAACCTGGGAGGCGGAGGTTGCAGTAAGCCGAGATTGTGCCACTGTACTCCAGCCTGGGGGACAGAGCAAGACTGTCTCAAAAAAAAAAAAGGTGTTTGACCCCTGTCTTAGTTTATTTGTATTGCTATAAAGGAATACCTGAGGCTGGGTAATTTGTAAAGAAAGGAGGTTTATGCCAGCCGTGGTGGCTCACGCCTGTAATCCCAATACTTTGGGAGGCTAAGGCGGATGAATCACAAGGTCAAGAGATCAAGACCATCCTGGCCAACATGGTGAAACCCCATCTCTACTAAAAATACAAAAATTGGCTGGGCACTGTGGTGTGTGTCTGTAGTCCCAGCTACTTGGGAGGCTGAGACAGAACTGCTTGAACCCGGGAGGCAGAGGTTGCAGTGAGCCGAGATCATGCCACTGCACTCCAGCCTGGTGCCTGGCAACAGAGTGAGACTCTGCCTCAAAAAGAAAGGAAGAGGCATCTGTTGAAAACCTTGGACTGCTTTCATTCATGGAGGAAGGCAAAGGGGAGATGGCACAAGCAGAGCTCACAGGGTGAGAGAGGAATAAAGAAGTGGGGAAAGTGGGAGATACTAGTCTGTTTTTAACAATCAGCTCTGAATGGTAACTAGTAGTAAGAATTCACTCATTCCCAAGGAGAGGGCGTTAATCTATTCAGGAGGGATCTGCCCTCATGACACAAATATCTCCCATTAAGCCCTACTTCCAACATTGGGGATGAAATTTGAACGTAAGATTTGGAGAAGTCAAACAAACCAAACTAGAGCATTCCACCCCTGACCCCCAAAATCTCATGTCATTCTCACACGTAAAATACAATGATCTTATCCTAATATTCCCCAAAACTTGTAACTTGTTCCAGCATCAATTCAGAAGTCCAAAGTCTCACCTGAGACTCAAGGTAAGTTTCTTTCCACTATGAACCTGTAAAATCAAAAACAAATTATATACTTCCAAGGTACAATGGTGGTACAGGCATTGTATAAACATTCCCATCCTAAAAGGGAGAAATCAGCCAAAAGAAAGTGGTAATAGGCCCCATGCAAGTCCAAAACACAACAGGGCAGACATTAAATCTCAGAGCTTGCAAATCTCTTGTTACTCCATGTCCAGCATCCTGGGCACACTGGTGTGAAGGGTGGGCTCTCAAAGCCTCAGGGACTCTTACCTTTATAGCTTTACTGGGTACAGCCCATGTGGCTTTTCTCATGGGTTGGAGTTAAATTTCTATGGCTTTTCTAGGCAGAGGTTGCATGCTTCCACTGGCAGTATAATTTTGGGGTGTGAACAGCAGAGACCCTGTTCCAACAGCTGCACTAGACACTTTCCACGTGAGTACTCTTTGTGGCGGCCCCACCTCTGTGGAACATTCTTGCTTGGATACTCAGGCTTTCTAGCACATCCTCTGAAATCTGGGTGGAAGCTGTTAAGCCCCCATGGCTCTTGCATCCTGGGTCCTGCAGACTTAGCACCACATAGACACCACTAAGGATTACTGATTGCCTGTCATGAGAGCTCTGTCCTGAGAAACAGCCTGAATAGTAGTAATTGGGGCTCTTTGAGCCACAGCTGGAGCCCGACCACACAGCATCGGGCAATGGCAACTCAGGCCCATCCCGTGAAACCATTCTGTCCTCCAAGGCCTCATTGTCTAGATAAGACAGGAGGAGGGGGCAGTCTTGAAGATTTCTGAAGTGTCACTGGGGACTTTTCAACATTGTTTTGACTATTAGTATTTAGCTCCCATTAAGTCATGCTAATCTCTCTAGCAAGTGGTTACTCCTACTCCACAGTACCCTTGGATTCATCTCTTGAAGATAGTCTTTCTTTCTCTAACACATGGCCAGGCTGCAGAGTTTTCCAATTTTTCTGCTCCACTTTTCTTTCCATAATAAATTTCATTTTTGGGCCATTCCATTGCTGCCATATCTGAAGATAAGCTGTTAAAAGCAGCCATTTCACTTATTTTTTTAAATTTGTGCCTACATAGGTGTACATATTTATGGGGTACATGAGATGTTTTGATATAGGCATGCAATGTGAAATAAGCACATCATGGAGAATGGGGTATCCCTCCCCTCAAGCATTTATCCTTTGTATTGCAAACAATTCAATTGCCCTCTTGATTTTAAAATGTGCAATTAACTTATTATTGACTATTGTCAACCTATTGTGCTACCAAACAGTAGGTTTTATTCATTCCAATTTTTTTTTGTACTCATTAACCAACCATACCTCACCCCCACTGCTAGGCCTCCACCACATTTTCAAGCCTTCAGTAACCTTCATTTTACTCTCTATGCCCAGTAGTTCAATTGTTTTGATTTTTAAATCCCACAGATAAATAAGAACATGCAATGTCTGTCTTTCTATGCCTTACTTATTTCAATTAACATAATGATCTCCAGTCCAATCCATGTTGTTGCAAAAAAAACTGTATCTCATTTTTTTATGGCTGAATAGTACTCATTTTTTATGGCTGAATAGTACTCCATTGTGTATATGTACCACATTTTCTTTATCCATTCATCTGTTGATGGACACTTAGGTTACTTCCAAATCTTAGCATTGTAAACAGTGCTGCAACAAATATAGGAGTGCAGATATATTTTCAATATACTGATTTCATTCTTTTGACCATAAAACCAGTAGTGGGATTGCTGGATCTTTTGGTACCTTGATGTTTAGCTTTTTGAGGAACCTCCAAAACGTTCTCCATAGCAGTGTGCTACTACATTTCTACCAATGGTGTACAAAGTTTCCCTTTCTCCACGTCCTCACCAGCATTTATTATTGCCTGTCTTTTGGATATAAGCCATTTTAATTGTGCTGAGATGATCTGTCCCTGTAGCTTTGATTTGCATTTCTCTGATGATGAGTGATGTTGAGCCCCTTTTCATATGCCTGTTTGATCTTGTATGTCTTTCTTTGAGAAATGTCTATTCAAATCTTTGCCCATTTTTTATTGAATTATTAGATTTTTTTCTTATAGAGTTGTTTGATTACCTTGTATATTCTGGTTACAAATCCCTTGTCAGATGAGTAGTTTGCAAATATTTTCTCCAATTCTATGGATTGTCTCTTCATTACGGTGACTGTATCCTTTTCTGTGCAGAAGCTTTTTAGCTTGATGTGATCCCATTTGTCCATTTTTGCTTTGGTTGTCTGTGTGGGGTATTGATTAATAAATTCTTGCAATGTTCTAGAGATTTTCCCCTGATGTTTTCTTGTAGCAGTTACATAGATTCAAGTCTTAGATTTGAAATTTAATCAATTTTTATTTGATTTGTGTAAATGGGGAGAGATGTGGGCCCATTTTTCATGATGTTTCATTCTTTTAGTTTCATCTCTTTTGAAATGAAACTAAACATGAAAAAGAGTTTCATCTCTTTTTCATGATGTTTCATCTCTTTTGAAACATCAAAAGAGACGTTTCATTCTTTTACATATGGATATCCAGTTTTCCCAGCTCTAGTTTTTGAAGAAATATCTTTTCCCCAGTGTATGTTCTTGAGACCTTTGTCAAAAATAAGTCTACTGTAGGTGTGTGAATTTCTTTCTGGGTTCTCTATTCTGTTCTATTGGTCTATGCTTTGTTTTTACAATAGCACTATGCTATTTTCATTACTATTGCTTTGTAGTATAATTTGAAGTTAGGTAATATAATTTCTCTAGTTTTGTTCTTTTTGCTTAGAATAGGTTTGGCTATTCTGGTCTTTTGTGGCTTCATGTAAATTTCAGGACTTTTTTATTTATGTGAAAAATATCATTGGTATTTTGTCAGGAATTGCATTGAATCTGTAGATTGCTTTAGGTAGTATAAACATTTAACAATATTGATTCCTTTAGTCCATGAACATGGAATATTTTTCCATTTTTTGGTGTTTTTTTCAATTTATTTTCTTAGTGTTTCATAGTTTTCATTAATGACATTTTCATTTCTTTGGTTAAGTGAATTCCTGGGTATTTAAAGGATGGCTACTGTAAATGAGATTCTTTGTAAATTTCTTTTTCACATTGTTCATTGTTGGCATCTAGAAATGCTACTAATTTTTGTATATTGATTTTGTATCCTGCAACTTGACTGAATTTGTCAGTTCTAATAGTTTTCTTGTGGAATCTTAAGTTTTTTTAAAATATAAGTTTATATCAGCTGCAAACAAAATAATCTGACTTCTTCCTTCCATGTTGAATACTCTTTCTTTCCTTCTATTGTCTGATTGCCATAGCTAGGACTTCCAGTAATGTGTTGAATAAAAGTGGTGATTGTGGGCATCCTTCTCATGTTTCAAATCTTAGAAGAAAGGGTTTCTGTTTTTCCCCATTCAGTATTATACTAGCTATGGGTCTGTCCTATCTGTCTTTTATTACATTGAGGTATCTTTCTACTATCCCAGTTTTTTTAGGGTTTTTATCATGAAGGGATGTTGAATTTTATCAAATGCTTTTTCAGCATCAATTAAAATGATCATATGGTATTTACTCTTCATTCTGTTGATACTGCATTGATTGATTTGCATATATTGAATCATCCTTGCATCACAGAGATAAATCCCACTTTGTCATGATGAATAATCTTTCTAATGTATTGCTGAATATGGTTTGCTAGTATTTTATTGAGTATTTTTATATCAGTATTGATCAGACGTATTGGCCTGTTTATTTTAATTTTAATTTTTTGATATATCCTTTCCTGGTTTTGCATCAGGGTAATACAGGCCTTGTAGAATGAGTTTGAAAGTATTCCCTCCTACTCTATTTTTTGGAATAGTTTGAGTAGGATTGATATTAGTTTTTCAAATGTTTGGTAGAATTCAGCAGTGAAACAATCAAGTCCCAGGATTTTCTTTAATGGGAGAGTTTTTATTATGGCTTCTATCTCATTACTTGTTATTGGTCTGTTCAGCTTTTGGATTTTTTTCCTGGTTCAATCTTGGTAGGTCCCTGCTTCTACGAATTTGTCTATTTTGTAGATTTTCCAATTTATTGGCATATAGTTGCCCATAATAGCCACAAATGACCCTTTGAATTTCTGCTGTATCAGTTGTAATGTCTTCTAGTTCGTTTCTGATTTTATTTATTTGGATCTTCTCTCTTTCTTTTTCTCAATCTGGCTCGAGTTTTGTCAATTTTGTTTAACTTTTCAAAAAACAGTTTGTTTCATTGATCTTATATACATTTTTTAATTTCAATTGCATTTATTTATGCTCTGATCTTTATTCTTTTCTTCTTTTAATTTTGATTTGCTCTTGCTTTTCTTTAAGATGTATAGTTAAATTGTTCATTTGAAGTTTTCCCTTATTTTTGATGTAGGCCATTATAGGTATAAAATTCCCTCGTAGTATTGCTTTTGCTGTATCTCATAGGTTTTGGCATGTTATTTCCATTATGATTTGTTTTAAGAAAATTTTTAATTTTCTTCTTAATTTCTTCATTGACCCACTGATCATTCAGAAGCATATTGTTTAATTTCCATATATTTGTATAGTTTCCAAAATTCGTCTTTTTGTTAATTTCTAGTTTTATTCCATTATGGTCAGAGAAGATGCTTGATATTATTTCAATTTCCTTTGAATGTTTTAAGACTTGTTTTGTGTCCTTACATTTGGTCTATCCTTGAGAATAATTCACGTGCTGAGGAAAAGAATGTGTATTCTGCAGCTCTTAGATAACATGTCTGGAAGATCAGTTCAGTGCTGAAAATGGGGTGTTGAAGTCTCCAGCTATTATTGTACTGGAGCCTATCTCATTAGCTATAATAATATTTCCTTTATGTATCTGGGTACTCCAGTGTTTGGTGTATATATATTTTAAATTGTTATATCTTCTTCTAAATTGACCCCTTAATCATTACATAGTGACTTTTAAAAATCTCTTCTTATCTATTTTGTCTGCTATAATTATAGCAACTCCTGCTTTTGGTTTGTTTCAATTGGCATGAAATATCTTTTCACATCTGTTTATTTTCTGTCTATGTGTGTCTTTATAGGTAAAGTATGTTTCTTGTATACAATAGGTCAATTGGTCTTTTTTTTTTCCGTCCGTTCAGAGAGTCTATGTCTTGATTGGAGAGTTTATTCCATTTACATTCAATGTAATTATTAATAAGAAAGGACTTCTGCCATTTTGTTATTTGTTTTCTGGTTGCTTTGTGCTCTTCTCTTCCTTTTTTCTTTCCTTCCTATCTTCCTACGGTGAAGGTAATTTTCTCTGATTACATGATTTAGTTTCTTGCTTTTGATTTTTTGTATACCCATCATATGTTTTTTGGTTTGAGGTTACCATGAGGCATACAAATGCTATTTTATAAGCCATTATTTTAATAATCTAACACTGTTTGCATTAATAAACAAGCAAAACATTAACTAACAAAGAAATCAATGCCTTAATGTCATCTCCCTACTTTTTAACTTTTTGTTTTTTCTATCTATATCTCATTGTACTAACTACATATTGAAAAGTTGTTGTTATTAGTTTGAATTGGTTCATCATTTAGTCTTTGTACATAGGATTAGAGTAGTTGACACATCACAGTTACAGTGTTATAGTATTCTGTGTTTTACTCTGTACTTAATATTACCAGTAAATTTTACACCTTCAGGTGATTATTTATTGCTTACTAATGTCCTTTTCTCTCTGATTGAAGTACTTCCTTTATCATTTCTTGTAGGATAGGTCTGATATCAGTGAATTCCCTCAGCTTTTGTTTGTCTGGGACACTGTTTATTTCTTCATGTTTGAAAAGTGTTTTCTTTGGATATACCATTCTAATATAAAAGTTTTTTTCCTTTAGCATTTTATATATGCCATGTCACTCTCCTGGCCTGTAATGTTTCCACTGAAAAGTCTGCATCCAAATGTGCTGGACCTCCAACATGTTATTTGTCTCTTTTCTCTTGCTGCTTTTAGGATCCTTTCTTTAAGCTTGCCTTTGGGGGTTTGATTATCAAATGCCTTGAGGTAGTCTTTTTGGCTTAAATCTGCTTGGTGTTCTATAATCTTCTCGTATTTGACTGTCAATAACTTCCTCTAGGTTTGGGAAGATCTCTGATATTATCCCTTTGAATAAACTTTCTACTTCTTTCACTTTCTCTTCCTCCTCTTTAAAGCCAATAACTCATAGATTTGCCCTTTTTAGGCTATTTTATAGATCCTGTAGGCATGCTTCATTGTTTTTTATTCTTTTTTTTTTCTTTTTGTCTCTTCTGTGTATTCTTTTTTCTTTTGTCTCCTCTGACTGTGTCTTCAGACTTACTAATTCTTTCTTACACTTGATCCACTATGCTACTCAAGGACTCTCATGCATTCTTCAGTATTTGAATTCCATTTTTCAGCTCCAGAATTTCTTCTTGATTCTTTTTAATTATTTCAATCTCCTTGTTCAATGTATCTGATAAAAATTCTGAATTATTTCTATGTGTTATTTTAAACTTCTTAGAGTTTCCTCAAAACTGCTATTTAGAATTCTCTGTCTGAAAGGTCACATATCTTTGTTTCTCCAGGATTGGTCCCTGGTGCCTTACTTAGTTCATTTTGCAAGGTTGTGATTTCCTGTATGGTCTTCATGCTGGTAGATATTATTTGGCATCTGGGCATTGAGGAGTTAGCTATTTATTGTACTCTTCACTATCTGAGCTTATTTGTAGCAGTCCTGCTTGGGGAGGATTTCAAGTTATTTGAGAGGACTTAGGTATTGTGACCTACACTCTATCTTCTTTAGGGGAAACTTCAATCTCAGAAATGCTGTGGTTCTTGCAGACTTGTAGAGGTACCACTTTGTTGGTCTTGGACAAAATCCATTGGAATTCTCTGTATTACCAGAAAGAGATTTTTATTCTCTTTTCTTACTGTCTCTCAAACATATAGAGTTTCTCTCTCTTTCTGGTCTGAGCCACCTCAAGCTATGGGGTGGAGTGACACAAGCACTGCTGTGGCCACCACCACTATGACTGCTGTGTCACCTCAAACCAGTACAGCACTGGGTCTCACCCAGGGCATGCTGTCACCACTCCCTGGTTACTGCCTATGATTGTTCAAGGCCGTGGCACTCTACAATCAGCAGGAGGCAAAGCCAGCCAGGCCTCTGCCTTTCCCTTCAGGATGGCAAGTTCCTCTACTCCCTGGGCAGGTCCAGAAGTTCCATCAGAAGTCAAGGTCTAGAGTCAAAAACCTTAGAAGTCCACTTGGTGTTATACTGTATTGCAGCTGAGCTGCCACTTAAACCACAAGAGCTGCCACTCAAACCATAACATGGAGACCTTCCCACTTATCTCTCCCCTTTCCAAAGGCAGAGGAGCCTTAACCCATAGCCACCATCACCCCAGGACACCAGGAATACTGCCAGACTATCATCAATGTTCCCTCAAGGACCAGGGTCTCTTTAATCAGCTTTTGGTGAATGCTCCCTGGCCTGGAATTCACCATTCAGGGCAGTAGGCTCCCCTCTGGCTCAGAGTAGGTCCAGAAATGCCATCCAAGAATCAAATCCTGCAATCAGGGACCCCAAAAGCACGCTTGGTACTCTACCTGCCATGGCTATGCTGGTACCTAAAGTGTAAGACAAAGTCCACTTTATATTTCCCTCTCCTTTTCCCAAGCAGAAGGAGTTTTGCCCCATAGCCACCGTAGCTGAGAATGTGCTGAGTCTCACCTGAAGTCATCAAGTCTCACTGACGCACTCAATGCCCTTGATGTAGTAGCTGGGTGATATGGTTTGGCTGTGTTCCCAACCAAATCTCATCTTGAATTCCCATGTGTTGTGGGAGAGACCCAGTGGGGGGTAATTGAATCATGTGGGCAGGTCTTTACCATGCTGTTCTCATGGTAGTGAATAAGTCTCATGCATGAGATCTGATGGTTTTGGAAAATGGAAGTCTCCCTGCAGCAGCTCTCTTTTTGCCTTGTGCTGTCCATGTAAGACATGACTTGCTCCTCCTTGCCTTCCACCATGATTGTGAGGTTTCCCTAGCCACCTGGAACTATAAGTCCAATTAAATCTCTTTTTTTTTTGTAAACTGCCTAACATCAGGTATGTCTCTATTGGCAGTGTGAAAATGGACTGCTACACTGGGTATCACTGCTGGTTATTAAGAGCCCAAAGGCTCTTTAGTTAGTAGGTGATGAATGCTGCACAGAATGGATCCATTCTTTCAAGGCAGTGCATTCTCTTCTTGCCCAGGTTTTGCCTAGAAATGTTATCTTGGAGCTAGGGCCTGAACAGGCGCCTCACAACTCTGACTAGTGCCCTAACCTATAGTAGCTGAGCTGATATCCCAGATGTAAGACAAAGTCCTCACTACTTTTCCTTCTCCTCTCCTCAATGGGAAGGAAGGGGCATCTTTTGGAGCTATGAGCCGTGCAGCCTAGGGTTAGGACAGTGGTGATTCCAGCATTCTCTTGGCCTCCAGGCCAGTGTGTCAGCATGTCCCATGCTCTTGTCATTTTACCATTTCTGGGCCTAGTTCAGCACTAGTACTACCTAAGAGTTGCAGTCATGATGGCCTAGACTACCTGTTAAGTTTACTTTGAGACAGAGAGTTCTGTAGCCCTCGGTTGTGTGACAAGATTTGCAGGAACTCAGGTTCTGCCTGCCGGGGTTGGTGATTTTCCTTTGGCTAGGGCTGGTTTAAACACTCCCTCCATGGACCACCATCAGCCGAATTTGGTCTGGTTTTTATTTCTGATTTAACAGGGCAATACTGACGTCAATGACTCACAGTTCCTGTGTTCTCCTTCTCCCGGTGCCCAGAGATGCTCTTCACAGCACACTGCTGCTGTGTGGGAAGTGAAGGTAGTGTCAGCAATTCAGGAATGTTTTATCTATTTCTTCAGTGCTTCGATATGAAGTTAAAAGCAGGTACTATGAGTGCTCATCTGAATTTTGGTTCTTATGAAGGTATTTCTTCTCTGCAGATAGTTGTTAACTTTGTGCACTTGTTGGAGGGGATGATCAGTGGAGCTTTCTATTCTGCCTTCTTGCTCCATCTCCCAGCCACTTCACCTCTTGAAGGATTTCCTGCTTAGAAAATTTTTCCACCAGATGCCCTAGGTCATCACTTCTAAGGTTGGCCTTCCACAAAGCCCTCAGGTATGGGCACAATACAGACAAGTACTTTGCCACAATGTAGCAAGGATGACCTTTGCTTAATTTCCAAATAGTTCCTCATTTCCATCTGAGACCTTGTCAGCATGGCCTTTACTGTCTACATTTGCGTCAGCAATTTGGTTACAACCATCTGATCTTCAATCTCTGAGAAGTTCCAAACTTCCCTTGTCTTTTTGTCTCCTGAGCCCTAGAAAACTCTTCCAACCTTTGCCCATTACCCAGTTCTAAAGCCATTTTCACATTTTTGGAATATTTTTAAAGCAACACCAAACTTTCAGTACTAATTTCCTGTCTTAGCCTGTTTATGTTGCTAAGAAGAAACACCCATAGCCCTGGCTATGTTGCTGAGTAATTTATAAACAAAAGAGGTTCATTTACCTCATGATTCTGCTCATGGTGGAAGGCAAAGGGGAACTGGCATGTGCATGCATGTATATGGTGAGACAGGAAGCAAGCAAAAGGGAGAAGGTGCCGGTCTGGCTTTTTTGTTTTCAACAACATTCCCTGCTGGGAAATAATAATGAGAACTCACTCACCCCCAAGGGAGGGCATTAATCTATTTATGAGGGATCTGCCTCCATGACGCAAACACCTCTTGTTAAGCCCCACCTCCAACAGGAGATTTAGAGGGGTCAAACAAACCAAACTATAGCAGCAGCACCCCCACAAAAGGAATCTGTGTCATTAGTGGTTACTTCCTATTCCTCCCAAACACCATCAGCCCTTGGCAACCAATAATCTATTTTCTGTCTCTATATATTTGCTTATCCTGGACATTTGATACAATTGAAATTACATAATACGTGGTCTTTTGGGACCAACTACATTTATTTAGCATATTTGCAATGTTCATTCATCTTGTAGCCTCTATCAGTAATCCATTCTGTTTTATTGCCTGATAATATTGTACTATACTGATTAAGTTTATCATTTGATGAATATTTCAGTTATTTCTACTTTTTGACTGTTATGAAAAATGTTGCTATGAATGAAAATTCGTTTATATATTTTTGTTTAGACATGTTTTTATTCCTTTTGTGTATACACCTAGAAATGGAATTATGACATCATAACTCTAAATTTAATATTTTGCAGAATAATCTTTCAAAGTAGCAGCATCACATTTTATTCCCACTAGCAATGCATAAGGGTTCTAATTTCTCCAAATCCTAGTAGATGTGAAGCAGCACTTCACTTTTGGTGTTGATTTGCATTTTCCTGATGAGTGATGATGCTGAACATCCTTTCACGTATTTATTAGTCATTGTATTTCTTCTTTGGAGAAAGGTCGATTCAAATTCACTGTCTTTTAAAATTGGTTTATTTGCCTTTTTATTGTTGAATTATAAGTATTCTTTATGTATTCTGCATATGTGTCACTTATCAGATACACAACTTGTAAAAAATTTCTGCTATTTTTATCTCCATGCGGTTTCAAACATGTTTGTGTATACACACGTGTTTTACATATGTGTATCTAATGTACATAAATTATATATTTATAATATATAACATTATATGTTATAATATATCATATAATATGCAAAGCATTTTGTATGTATCTTAACTTTTATATACATAGCATTAATACATTATATCATTTGGTACTTTTCCTGGCTTCACTCCATATTCTGTACATTGACATATTTTCTAACTGATGATCTAGTCTAGTTCCTTCTCTAGTTCATTCATAGAAAATGCTGACTAGATTCTACTGCATGAATAAATCATAGTTTAATTATTATATTTTCTTCCTCCTGTATTCTGCCTTCCAATTAGATGTATTTAAAAGATTAGATATTACTGGACATACTGGCTGCACTCTCATTCTTAACAACCATTGGAAAGTTTGCTGTTAAATGTTGTCAGGTAGATACTTCTCCAAAAATATAGGACTTTATAACATATGAACGCTATTGCTCAGCATAGTGCCTAGAAACTTGTCTTTTGTAATCACAATTTACAAAATAATGCTTCATTTCTGTGGACATTATTTATTTTCATTCTGTAGGTTGAGACAGAGTCATAGTGACTAAGCTTAATGGTCATATACACTTCTGAAGTTACAAAAGTAGAAAGAAAAACAATGTTCAAAAATTAAAAACTGACTAGAGATAATTGGATTTTATAAAGGTAAAAAACAAGTCTTAAGTAAACAGTCAAGAATTAATGGCAAAAAAAAAAGAAAAAAAAATTCTGTGAGGTGAACCTTAGGAAATAAAAGTTGTTGAGGACATTAAGGAATGATGCTGAGTACTGCAAGGTGTCAAAGACCTTGACATTCTCTGCTACACACTGATCTAAGAGGAGGCACATCTACTACCATCAGATATTTTGTGTCAGAAAGTCACTAGTTAGACATCAAAGGGAATCAGGTGTTCTATTCACAGAGAATGCCCTGATTCTGAAGAGGCTACACATTTGACCTAAAAAAGTAGAGGAATTGAATGAGAATCTAGAAAGAGACTTTCAGATTTTATTGGTTTTATATTTTTTTATTTTCTAAATTTCTCCCACCTTTATAAAGTTTTGTTAGATTGCTTGTCAAAAGAATAATGTTTCTTTTCTACAAGTGAATTCATTTCACTAATTATTTAGCACAAAACCATGAGTATTTTATGCCTACCCATGATTTCAGACTCTAAATATTGGTTGATCTTTTTCTTATTCTTTGCCTTATTTTTAATTTCAATTTTCATTATTCTTGACAGATCAATATTTTTTAAAGAAAATAAATTTTATCTTTTCCCTCCTCAGAAATAATTCAGCTTCTTACTACAGCACAGTGTAGCAGATAAGAGCATGGCCTCTGAAGCAAGTTGTCTGAGATGTGTTTCAATATCATCTGGAATTGCAGATAAACAGGTGGAAATATCAGAATACGGTGATCATATGGTAGTTTATAATGCTGTGTTTCCACTTTACCAAAATAGTTTTGACATTTTCTATGACAAAAAGCTGTAAATAGCTTGACTCTATTATACTCTTCTTTAACTTAAATATATGTGTATTAATATATGCATATATGTATATATGTGTGTATATATGTATATATACAGAGAGAGTCTTCCTCTGTCACGCAGGCTTTAGTGTAGTGGTGTGATCTCGGCTCACTGCAACCTCTGCATACCAAGTACAAGCAATTCTCATGCCTCAGCTTCCTGAGTAGCTGGGAGTACAGGCATGTGCCACCACACCTGACTAATTTGTGTGTATTTTTTTTTCTTTAGTAGCGACAGGGTATCTCTGTGTTGGCCAAGTTGGTGTTGAACTCCTGGACTCAAGTGCTCCACCCCTTCAGCCTCACAAACTGCTGGAATTATGGGTGTGAGTCACCATATCCTGCCAGTCTTAAATATATTTATTTTTTAACCTCACTGAGACAGATAATAAATGTGGGGAACACTGAGGAAATCTTGTGCTGGGTATTTATAAATTTTTAATTATATAAAAGCCTAGCTAAGAATGTTTTGACTCTCAATAATCTATTGGGGGAATGTTGGTGGAGCATAAAAAGAATGTATATATTTTACATTTATCTGAAAGCGTCTTCATTCTATCGGACTTCTTATAATAATCATTCTGGATACCGTACTCAAACCAAATTAATCATATCTTGGTTAATTCTATAGAACTACATTGTCCAATATAGTAGCCACCAGCCACATGAGGCTATTTAAGTTTACATTAATTAACATCAAATAAAATTTAAAATCCAGTTTCTCCATCCCACGTACCACATTTCAAATGTTTAATAGCCATATGTAACTAGCTACTGTATTAAGCATCACAGATATAGAGCATTTCAATTATAGCAGAAAGTTATATTGGATAACACTGATAATAGAATATTACTAATATTCATGGTCAGGCATTTATTTGTTCTGCCTCCGTATCAATCTATCTTAGTTGTGGTCAAAATAGAGATTCTCTTTCAAGAGTCACATACTATCAGCTCTCTAAGAGTCAGTTTCCATTTTTAATTAAAAAATGGAAACTATCGTCTTAGGTTAGAAAATTCACAGAGACCAGAAACATGATGTAGAATTAGTAGAATTAAAAAGTGAAATAATGAAGATTGAGTGAAAGTGTGTAAAAGTGAATTCGGAGTAAACAAAGAGCAAACTATATTACTTTGTGAAGAAAAATTTGTGTTTTTATGAGAACTAAAAATGGCTTAGGCAGGTACTTATTTTCTCAGAGAAATGAAAGCAACTTACTGTGATAGAAAATACCATTATTTCCTGGTAAAGCCACACCTTTTTCCACTTACTGGTTTTATTTAATACAAAAAGGAATCAAGACTATTCTTTGTTTATTCAACTCATTGTGTGTGTGTGTGTATGTGTGTACACATACATATGTATATAAAATACATTCATATATATGTAAAATTATTCACAATTTTATTACCTAAGCTTGTCAAAATACTATCAGCTGCTTTATTTTTTATTTTTTATTTTTTTTAACTTTTTTTTTTAAGAAAGAAGAAGAGAGGAAAGAAAGTGAGAGTGAAAGAAAGAAAAAAAAGAATGTAAGAGAGAAAGAAAGAGGAAGAGAAAGAGGGAGAGAGAAAGGGATTCTTGTTCTATTGCCCAGGCTAGAATGCAGTCTAAAAATGGGTATTAAAAAC
>CAUYLG010033366.1:0-51294 GCA_963573385.1 Cacajao melanocephalus | reverse complement strand
TTTTAATACCCATTTTTAGACTGCATTCTAGCCTGGGCAATAGAACAAGAATCCCGTTCTCTCTCCCTCTTTCTCTTCCTCTTTCTTTCTCTCTTACATTCTTTTTTCTTTCTTTCTTTCACTCTTTCTTTCTTTCTTCTTTTTTCTTTCTTTCAAAAAAATTTATATGATAGAATTCTGAATTCTTTTTTTGCGTTGGTTTTCACTTCCTCAAAACAGCTATTTTGAATTCTTTATCTGTAAGGTCACATATCTCCATCACTCCAGAATTGGGCAGTGGTGCCTTATTTAGTTTTTTTAATGAGGTGATTTTTTTCTGGGATGGTCTTGATGCCTGTGGATATTCACCCGTGTTGGGGCCTTGAAGAGTTATATATTTATTCCAATCTTCACAGCCTGGGCTGATGTGTACCCAACCTTCTGGAGAAAGCTTTCCAAGTATTCAAAGGGAATTGAGTTTTATGATCTAAGTTTTTAGTCACTGCAGCCACATGTGCATTAGGCAACATCCAAAGCCCAGTAATGCTGTAACTTCGCAGATTTGTAGGAGTACCAGCCTTGGCAATCTTGGGTAATTAATATCTGGAAGAATTGTCTGGATTGCCAGAGAGGAGTCTCTTGTTTTTTTTCCTTTACTTACTCAAAAACAAATGAAGTCTCACGCTCCATGCTATGCTCCCTGGAGTTTGTGGAGGGTGTCAAAAGCACTCTTGTGGCCATCACATCTGAGATTGCGCTGGATCACACTTGAGGGCAGCACAAAACTAGGTATTGCTCAATCCTGTGGTGATTGCTGCCTGGCTACTGCGGATGTTTATTCAAGGACCTGGGGCTCCTTAGTCAGCATGTGGTGAATTCTGAAAAGATGTGAATCTTTTCATCAGGGCAGTAGGTTCTCTTCTTGCCCAGGGTGGGTCTAGAAATGTCATCTTGAAGCTATGTTATGAAATGTGGGCTTCAGGACCCTGCTTCATGCTTTATTTTACTGTGGATGAGCTGGTATCCATATTACAGGGCAGTCCTCTTTACTCTTCCCTTTTCTCTCAGAGCTGTAAGCTGCACTGCCTAATATTGGGGAAGGTAATAAAAGCATTCCCTTGACCACTCCGGCTGCTGTCTCATTTGGTCATGTGCACAAATCCACTGGCTCTGAGGCCAACACATCACCAAGGCTTGCTCAATAATTGAAATCCTTTGACCTAGACTATCTTTCCTGTTTACTTAAGACCCCAGGGCACTTTAACTCACAGTTGTGGGGCTAGTCAATACTCGGGTTCAGACCTCTGGGACAGATGATAACCTCTGACTAGGGATGGTCTAAATGATGCCTACATGGGCACTGGCTAAATTTTGCCCTATCTTGCTTTCTGCTGTTACAGGACAGCAGTGAGTTCCAATGCAAAGACACCCAATCACTTTGCTCTCACTTTTCCAAGTGCACAGAATTTCTGTCTCTGTCATGGTACACTGCCCAGGGATAATGGAGGTGTGGTGTCAGCAATTCAAGACTATCTTTGCTACCTTGTTCAGTTTCTCTTTCCTTGAAAAGATCTTAAAACCAGGTACTGTGATTACTTATCTGATTTTTGGTTCTTATGAAAGCGCTTTTTGTGAGAAAAGTTGTTCAGTTTGGTGTTCAGTTTTGTGATCACTGGAAGGTTCTATTCAGCCATGTTGTTCTGACTTCATCCTAGTTTCTTCTTTAAAAACACTCTTCATTTGGCTTCAAGGATACAATAATTTCCTTCTCCTCTGCCTGTTGCTCTTTCTCAGTCTCCTTGGCTGGTCTATTTACATCTTGCCAACTGCTGAACACTGAAAAAATGTGAAATCTTCTCTATCCACGTTTGCTCCCTTAATAATTTATTCTGTTTCTTTCTTTTAAATAACATGTGTAGTTGATGAATTACTTATTTATAACTTTGGCTTTGAAATTCTGAATAATATACCCAAGTAAATATTTGTTATCTCTATTTAGAAACCGAATAGATGTTCTAAATTTAAAATGTCTATAATAAAACCCATTAGAATATTTCCCTTTGGAAACCTGCTCCTCCTGTAATCTTCTCTATTACAGGAAATGGGAACCCTATTATTCCCAATTGCTTAAACTAAAAACCTTGAAGTTAACCTTAGTTCTTTCCCTTCTTTCTTACCTCCACATTCAATTATTTTCAGCAAATTTATTTTTTTTTGCCTTCAAAACTATACACAGAATTACTTCTCATTACCTCCAGCTCTATGAATTCCAATTCTAGACATAATGATCACCATCAGTTGTCTATTAACTATTCTTCATTATTTGATGTTTCTTTCCATCTAACAGCCTATTTGCAAAATGAAGGATAAAGAATGTTTCTTCTAAAATCAAATATTATTATGTCATTACTTTGCTTGCTTCTCTTCATTGGATTTTTATCTCATTCAATCTTCAGAGTCTTCACAATTGCCCTGAGAATATATACAGTCAGTTTTATTTATTTTTTGAGCATACCAGGAATCCCCTTGCCACAGGACTATTCCCTAGCTTTTCCTTCTGCCTTAAAAGGTTCTATACATATCCTTCATGAGTATGTTTAAATAGAATAAAGATGGGAGAGGGAAAATTTAAAGCAGCTGGACCAGGATTCATTCACTAATTTCATAAAATGGGGATACGCCTAGATGAAATAAAAAAAATCAACTGTAGATAGATTAATGATATTTAGTAATGAGCACAATTTATTTATAGAAATTCTTAGAAAGCTAGCCCTGGCTAAAGGGTTATGTATAGTTAATGAACTGAAATACATATATAGATGAACCATGGCTTTCTGAAGCATGTCATGTGTTATAGCATTCATTCAGGTATAAAACGGAGATGGTTGATAACTTAAATGTTCTCTCCTGGGTGAAATGACCCACAAACCTCGTTACAGACCTTATAATTTATCTAGGTGAAGAGCTTATATCTTATCTGGGAAGGTAGGACCTGGAGTCATCCTCAATGTATCCAGTCTCTCTACTCCATGTTAACTTCCTAATTGTCTATATTCTTAAAATTATTAGAAAGCTTGATAGCTGATTTGTGCATGAGTTGACAAACCTATCCCTTGTATTATAATAGCTAAAAATATAATTTGTAAGGTGTTTTCTGACCACTTTATTTAAAATTTCATCCTTTCTTCATGCTTTCCTTATTATCAGTCTTATGCTTTATTGCACTTGTTACTTTTCTTTAGTACTTAACATCACTTTATTTATTTTTATAGTTATTGTTTTTGATGTCCCTATTATCTCAATGAAGTATAAATTGAGAGGGTAGAAATATTTTTTCAGTTTTATTCAAAATGCTATATATGCTGCCTATAATCGTGTTTTGCACATAATATATGGTTAGATATTTTTTCATTTCTTAAATAACTGAATGCAAATGTCACATGCATACTATTGTTATTCTAATCATCATATCAGTGTTCTAGGACTCAAAAAGAGGAAGAAGAAATGATAGAATAGGTTTTGCTTGATGCTTGTTTTACTTGAAGGAATTTCCCAAAAATTTTTCAAAATCAAAGCATCCATTTTTATACTATTGGTCACTCCTATCAATAAATGCCAGCAATATTTTCTCTCCATGAATCTAGAACAGACTTGTGATTGTAGCAGAAGGAGTCCCACATAAATTCCAAATCTGCTTAAAAGGCAATACAATGTCTTTTCTAGTTCCTTTGGTACCTCCTCTCTCATAGCCCAGTTACAATATTGTAAGGAAACCCAAGCTGCATAGAGATCATGTGTAGATTTCTGACAATAGCTTTTGCTGATATCTAGGTTGAAAGCCAGTGTTAAACACAAGATATGTGAGTGAAACTCCTGTGGATAATAAAAACCCCAAGATTAGGTCTTCCTACATGAGGCAGCAGACTGCACAGAACAAAGCAAGACACCATTACTGTACCTTGTTTGAGTTAATGGCCCTCAGAATCCACAAACCTAATAAAATTGATGTTTCATGCAACTAAGTTTTGGAATGGTTTGCTGTGGAGCAATACACATCTGGAACATGCATATTAAATTAGTATTTTGGCTTTCAAACATAATCTAGGCTTTGCTATTAATTGCTCAACTAACATTCTGCCACAATTCCTTTTATTTTTTTACACTTTTAAGAATATAGTTATAGTTTCAGCTTTATAATAATAGGTATATAAATAAAAGTATTAAGATATTTCATATTATAATTGCAGTTATCTTACCTTTATGTGTTTTGACTGGGCATAGAATTGTTTCTTAAAAAATCACCTTTTTTCAGTATTCCATTCTCTGCTCTATCCTAGCCATTAGTATTGCATGCCGCCCAGAAATCTAATACCCCGATTCTCAATATTTTTATGAAACATGAGTTTTTTCTCCTCTGCAAGATTTTCTAAAATATTTTCTTTACATCCTCAGTGCTATTAAATTTCACTACATTTTGTCTCAGCATGAGAGTTTTTTAATTTATTTAACTGAGCACTCAGCAGACACTGTTAATCTTGAAAACAGGTTTTATTTCTGTACTTTGGAATAATGTATTTCTCTGGTAATTTCTCTCCTACTATTTTATTTGTTTTCTCTTTAAGGAGCTCTTATTATTAAAATGTTAGGTTGCTTAGATTAGTCTTCTAGTTTTCTTTTTCTCTTTTACATCAACTTTCTGAAATGTGTTCTCAATTTTATTTCTAAATGTTCTTTTTACTCTGTGTTTTTGTGCTTCCTTTTTTTCAAAATAAGTATTTGTGCATTTTCTGTAGTTTTTTTCCCTTCATAATATATTTTTTTCTTTAAATGTCTCATAGTTTTGGCTCTGTGTCCTTATGTAGAAGTTAGATAATTCAAGGAAAAGCACCTACTACACCATGTAAACGGATTTTCTAGGTCAGTTTTAGTTTTCTGGAGTTTCAAATAGTCTTTTTCATATTCTTTTCTTTTCTTTTTAATGAACAGATAATTATTGTATATGTTTATGGGGTACAATGTGATGTTTTGATATATGTATACATTGTTAAAATATTAAATCAAGGTAATTAACATCTTCAGCCCTTGTTACATTTTTAATAAGGCAGGAAGTTTTTGCCTTTTCTGTAATATCTCTTAATTCTCTTACCTCCTTAATTATGTATTTTTTTTTACTTAATCTCTGAGTCATATAAAGTTTATAATGAAAAACAAAATAACAGTTGCCAGTCTTTTGCATGTATGGGATGGGAAGAAGACGACTTAGGAGCTTAAAATAGAAAAGTTCTCTTCTTAGCTGCCCCTCTCATTTATTCATGTGGATTTTGATCTTCCAGTTCCTTCTTCAACACTAGGATTCTGCAGATTCTGTATTAGTATTCTTTTCAAAACTCCTCTGAGAGAAGTGACTCCCACTTTTACTACTGCCTTCTCTGCGTACTTTTTTTTTAGATTCTTCGTCAAAGCACTCTGATCCATTTTCTCCTTTCCCCATATTACAAAGTATATTATCTACTAACATCCTATTTGTTTATGTCGTTGACATTCTTATGTATTAATGAGGTTTACAAAAAAAATGTCTGGGAAATGTTTGTGATCAGTCCTCCCTCCCAGCTCAGTAGGTCCAGTGGTCTTTTATTTGTTCCTTTATTCTAATGTGAGAACAGAGCAGCTTTCACTAATAACAAGATCAAACTCTGATGACAGAAAAGTAGGTACTTATTCCATAGTTTCTTTATACAATTTGACATGGGACATAATTTTATTAGCTGTTTGTTTGGTTCCGTTTTGTTTTTGTTGTTTGGCAAGAGCATAAAGTACTGATTTGAGATTGGTCAGATTTTTCTGCATTTAAACATAGTTGATAAATGACCATGTCCTACTAAAAACTCACTGGAAGATGAGCCATTCTTAGATAACTGGTAAAAGAAATTTTAAAAACTATCAAAAAAGGCAACAACTCACACACAAAAAATTATAGACAAAATGTGGTGAGATAGCATTTAAAAGTATTAGGTATATCTGAGTACAATATAAAAAGGCATTAATGTGAAGGGACAGAAGTTGTGTGGGAGATCAAGACTTGGTATGTGCAGGAGGGAAGTAAAATGCAGATAGTTTAGAAAACAAAAAGGACACACATACAAGTCTGAGAAGTTAGGAAATAGAACTGATATCAATTGATATTGATTCAGGAGGTTCAGTGGATGGTGGAGTTTAGTTAGAGAAAAAGGCTTATGAAAGGAAATAAGATATCATAGGCAGTTGTAAAATAATAAACTGTGTGCTTATCATGCATCCTATTATCAGGTAATTGAAAATGCATATATAACAAAATGGCAATAAAAGATTCAGGTTTCAGGAAGATTATTTCAGAACTCTGAGCAAAACTGACTGGTGGGAGAGGTTTTTAACACAGCATAAAAGAGAGAAAACATTGTCAGAATAGAAGGAAGGTAGAATTTCAACAGATATTGAATAAATCAAATTGACTGAACATATCAAATCATTGAATGTAACAAGTAAAGAAAG
Source organism: Cacajao melanocephalus (assembly GCA_963573385.1). NCBI lineage: Eukaryota > Metazoa > Chordata > Mammalia > Primates > Pitheciidae > Cacajao > Cacajao melanocephalus. The sequence continues at coordinate 44,787 of CAUYLG010033366.1, read as the reverse complement.
AAACAAATCAAGGTTTTAGTCAGCATGATGGGGATTTTGGTAAAGTCATTTGCCGATTATATATGAGATGAAAATAATAAATCTTATTATAGACGTATTACATTAAAAATGTCAGAATGTTACTGATATTGACACTGGTAGCCAGATATAGGTAAAATGTAGGGATAGAATGAAGGAAAGATGACCGGGCTGCATATTATGGTATATATTATGAAGCAACTACAGAACTTTGTTTTATAGATAGTCAATGCTTTCACACAGAAAAATACCTCCAGGAAAGTATAGAGGAAGGAAATGGAAACTACATATGATAGAAAAGAAAGAAACCTTTTAAACTTACATTTATTGGGGAGCTAAAGAACATAGAAGCAACAGAGAAGACATGCAGCAGTTTCTTAAGAGGCAGGCAAAAGTCTAGGAGGTAATAGTGTCTTGGGAGTCATGAGAAGAGAAAGTTTCAGGAATCAAGGCCAAAAGGGATCAACACTGCCGGAGAAAGAAACAAACAAAAAGAATAAATCTAAAAGAAGATCATTAGCCTTGTTTACCATGAGTCAATTAACCTCTGGCATTACATGATAAGAACAGGAAAGGTTGGACAGAATTGTTTTCTTTGACTGTCAAAACATCAATCCTGTAAAATAGGGATTGACTTATCCATTGTCTCTAGGAAACAATAAGCAAACAACAAAAAAGTGCTAGAAGTTATTGAGAAACAGTTTTTTTTTTTAATTCTTTTATGTATTTACCAATCAAGTAATACTCAAACATAATGCCTTGGGAAATGTTGAGTCTTAGGAAAGGCAGAATGACGATATAGTTTGTAGAGTGATTCCAGCATGAGCTGATACTCTAGTCAGATAAATTACTTGATTTTTATAATTGAGTACTAAAGTAGTATGGTAGTTGACTATTGCCTTCCTCAATGCAGTAATAATGAAGGTCACTGCACCAGAACTCTCTGCTTTCTGTCGCCTGGCCCCATCATCAGATAATCCATCCTCATGTCAGAAGGTTTTTACTTCTGGCATCATTCTCTCCATTTGCATTGTGCTTTTTATGCAGCTGCTGACCTTTTTTCCATTAAAATCATTGTTGTCCTAATCACAATCTATTCTGTTCAGCACTTTCATAATGTCTGTCACTTAGAAAATTAACACGGCCATAAAATTTGCATAGTCTGATGGTTTGAAATATGTAACTTTCTAAACTGTTAGGCTTGCAGACATCTCATGAGTTCTTGCTGTTGTACTAATGAGTTTCTAAGAAAAGGAAAGAAAAATCATAGCCTGATAATTTTTAGAACAAATATATTAATTTGCAAGAAACTTATCAATATCTGCAACATAGACCTTTGACTGCCAAGCAATATGTACCTATTATTGAGGATGGCTTAACTATAAGAAGAGAATGTTTATGTTTGCCTAGAAAATAGGACTTAAACCCATCTGACAAGTTGCCCCTAAACATCACGCCTTCATAGTGGTCCCAGGCTATTACTGAAATAACATTAGCTTAGGTAAACTACAGTATTATCATAACAAAAAGTCTCTTCCAATCCTTTTACGAGTCTCCTCTGTATCATTTGTGAAATGAAGATAATGAGATTGCCTGCCATTTATTTCACAAAGTTGTAGGAATTAAATGAGATCATTCTTGTGAAAGTATTTTGTAAACCGTAATGCATTATATAAATGTAATTTAAGATGTAAAATTTGTGAATGTATATAACCCTGGAGACACATTTATCTATTATGAATTACCAATATCATATTGTGAATCTGGTTCATGGTTATGGAATTTTTAAGGAAACCTGACTTGAGGAGATCAGAGTTAATAAAAAAAGAAAAAGATTGCTTTGGACTCAGGTTGCTTGCCTAGGAAGAATGACTAGGAGTTCCAGAGAAAATCTGGGCAGTCAAGGCTTTGAGTAGTTCACAGTAGGATTGGGAGAGGGAGAGTGGTCCCAGACAGGAGCATAAAACTCAACGAGTATTAATTAAAAAGGACTTCAGGGTAGTTTTCCAGAAAGCATGATCAAGGTTTTACTGGTTCTTATAAAATATTAAAATTGTTTTAAAAGAGTGGTACAGTGGGTGTTTATTAAAGACACATTTATTTCAAGTAAAGTAAATATTTTATTTAGAGACTACATATTTTCTACTTTTTCTCAGGGGGTGATGGGGAGTGGTATTATATTCTAACACTGTTAATTTTCTTTGCCGGTTATGTTGTGGTATAATTTAAGTAAAGTAGAATTTATACATTTAATTGTATAAGGTGATGAGTTTTTACAATTTTATAAGTAGTGAGCCCACCACCACAGTAATGACAGGATATCTCCATCATCCAAAAATTGTCCGTTGTATGTTTTCGGTTAATCGCCTTTTACCACACCAGGCCTCTGGAAACTACTGATCTGCTTTCTGTCACAATAGTTTTGTCTTTTTGAGAACTTCATATCAATACAATAATAAATGCAATACCTACTTATTTGTGTCAGACCTCTTTCGTTTAGACTAGTGTTCTTCAAATTCATTCTTTGTATATGTTTGCATTCACTTTTTGCATGTATTTCTGACTTGTCTCTTTTCATTTCTAAGTGATCATTTTATAAAGATAACATGTTTTCTTTATCCATTCTGTAGGTGATGAACTTTTGGGTTGTTTTCATGTTTGAGCTACAATGAATACAGCTGCAGTTAACTTTTAAATACTAATTTTTGAATGGGCATGCATTTTTATTTCTCTTCAGTAAGTCAGTCAGAGGGAAGTTGTTGAGTCTTATTGTAAATATATGTTAACTTTATAGTAAACTGCCAAACTCTTTTTTTTTAAATTATACTTTCAGTTCTGGGATACATATGCAGAACGTGCTGGTTTATTACATAGATATAAACGTGCCATGGTGGTTTGGTGCACACATCAACCAGTCATCTACATTAGGTATTTTTCCTAATGCTATCCCTCCTCTAGCTTCTCACCCCCAGACCGGTCCCATTGTGTGATGTTCCCCTCCATGTGTCCATTTGTTCTCATTTTTGAACTTCCACTTATGAGTGAGAACATGCAGTGTTTGGTTTTCTGTTCCTGGGTTAGTTTGCAGAGAAATATGTTTTTCAGCTTCATCCATGTCCCTGCAAAGGACACGAGCTCATCCTTTTCATGGCTGCACAGAATTTCATGGTATATGTGTGCCACATTTTCTCTATCCAGTCTATCATTGATGGGTATTTGGGCTGGTTCCAAGACTTTGCTATTGTGAATAGTACTGAAATAAACATACATGTGCACGTGTCTTTATATTAGAATGATTTATAATTCTTTGGGTATATACCCAGTAATAGGATTGCTGGGTCAAATGGGATGTCTGATTCTAGATCCTTGAGGAATGGCCACACTGCCTTCCACAATGGTTGAAGTAATTTACACTCCCACCAATAGTGTAAAAGTGTTCCTATTTCTCCACATCCTCTCCAGCATCTGTTGTATCCTGACCTTTTAATGACTGCCATTCTAACTGGTGTGAGATGGTATCTCATGGTTTTGATTTGTATTTCTCTAATGACCAATGATGATGAACTTTTTGTCATATGTTTGTTGGCTGCATAAATATCTTCTTTTGAGAAGTGTCTGTTCATATCCTTCACCTAGTTTTATTTTATTATTTTTTGTAAATTTGTTCAAGCCCCGTGTAGATTTTAGATATTAGCCATTTGTCAGATGGACAGATTGAAAAATATTCTCCCATTCCTTAGGTTGCTTGTTCACTCTGACGATAGTTTCTTTTGCTGTGCAGAAGTTCTTTCGTTTAATTAGATCCCATTTGTCAATTTTGGCTTTTGTTGTCATTGCTTTCAGTGTTTCAGTTATGAAGTCTTTGCCCATACCTATGTCCTGAATGGTATTGCCTAGCTTTTCTTCTAGGGCATTTATGGTTTTAGGTTTTAGGTTTAAGTCTTTAATCCATCTTGAGTTAACTTTTGTATAAGGTATAAGAAAGGGATCCAGTTTCAGTTTTTTGCTTATGGCTAGCCAGTTTTTCCAACATCATTTATTAAATTAGGAATCCTTTCTCCATTGCTTGTTTTATTAGGTTTGTCAAAGATCAGATGGTTGTAGATTTGTGGCATTATTTCTAAGGCATGTGCTCTGCTCCATTGGTCTATATATCTTTTTTGGTACCAGTACCATGCTGTTTTGAATACTGTAGCCTTGTAGTATAGTTTGAAGTCAGGTAACATGATGCCTCCAGCTTTATTCCTTTTGCTTAGGATTGTGTTGGCTAAATAATAAGAGGTAGTCATGATAAACCCATAGCCAATATCATACTGAATGGACAAAACGTGAAAGCATTCCCTTTGAAAACCAGCACAAGACAATGATGCTTTCTCACCACTCCTATTCAACATAGTGTTGGAAGTTCTGGCCATGGCAATCAGGCAAGAGAAAGAAAGAAAGCGTATTCAAATGGGAAGACAGGAAGTCAAATTGTCTCTGTATGTGGAAGAAATAATTGTATATTTAGAAAACCCCGTAGTCTCAGCCCAAAATCTTCTTAAGGTGATAAGCAACTTCAGCAAAGTCTCTGGATACAAAATCAGTGTTCAAAAATCACAAACATTACTACACCCATAATAGACAAACAAAAGGCAAATGATAAGTGAACTCCCATTCACAATTGCTACAAAGAGAATAAAATACCTAGAAATACAACTTACAAGGGATGTGAAGTACTTCTTCAAGGAGAACTACAAACCACTGCTCAAGGAAATGAGAGGACATAAACAAATGGAAAAATATTTCATACTCATGGATAGGAATTATCAAAAAAAGTCTTTTCAACATTTCATTGAAATGGCCGTACTGCCGAAAGTAATTTATAGATTCAGTGCTACCCCATCAAGCTTCCATTGACTTCCTTCACAGAATGAGAAAAAACTATTTAAAATTTTAAATGGAGCCAAACTCTTTTTCAATGTAGCTAGACTAATTTGTATTTCACTTGTGTAATCAATCTTTGATAGTTCTATTTACTCTACAACCTTGCCAACAATTTATATTGTTCTTATTAATTTTAGCCATTCCAGTGGAATTGCAGTGGTACCTTTTTGGAGTTTTAATTTACATTCTTTTAAATGACAAATGATAGTTGGTATTTTTAATAAATTTCTTTAATGAAGGTTCTGTTGAAGACTTTTCTGTGTTTAAATTGGTTTGTCCATTTTCCTATTTTTGAGTTATAAAGTTTTTAACTTCATAAGGTTCATAACATTTAAAGTTTTTGACATACTGTAGATATAAATTCTTTGTAAAATAGATGGTTTCCAAATCTTTCCTTAAAGTTAGTGTATTGCATTTTCATTTCCTTAAGTGTATTTTTAAAGAGGAACATTTACCTTTTGGATGAAATATAATTCTTTTTTGTTCTTTTGGTTCATACATTTTGTGTTTTACCTAAGAATCATTTGCCTATGTCATGGTCATATGGAATTTAAAAACTTTTTTGGAAGTTTTATAATTTAAACATTTACTTTTGGGTCATTTCATTTCATGTTAAATTTTCCAAATGATTTAACATAAAAATTTGGATCCTTTAAAAAATATGAATGTTTAATTTCTTAGCTCTATTTATTGAAAAAAGTATTAATCCCTCATTAAACCACCTTAACTCATTTGTTCAAAAATTGACAAACTCTGCACTCTCTTCTCTCCTATTGTCCTTCATATTTATATTAACACCTGTATTTACTTGATTGCTGTAGCTGTATCCCAAGTCTTGGAATAGGTTAGTGTAATTACTCCAATTATTTAAAAATTTCATTACTTATTTCATATAATGTTTCATCTCCATATACATTTTAGAAACACTTTGTCAAATTTTACTATATCCTAGCTGGATTTTGATTGGGATTGCATTGTATCTATAGATTTATTTGATGATAATTGACATCTTATTTATAGGATATCTTTGGATCATAAATATAACATCTCTTCCTTTATTTAGGTCTTTTGAAACTTTTCCCTGGATGTTTTGTTTAATACAAGTTTTGTACATTTTTTTGTTTATCAATATTTTATTTTTTGAGAGTATTTCAGAAGAATTTACAAATTGTAACTTCTAATTTTTTACTCTTAACCTACAGAAATACAATAAACTCATATAATGACCTTGTATTCTGTGAGCTTACTCACACTGTAGATCCTGTAAATATTCTTGTGGATTCCTTAAGATTTTCTACAAAGATGACTATGTGGTTTACAAACAAAGTCAGTATTACTTTTTGTTTTTAACCTGTGACTTTTTATGTACTTTTCTTGTGTTATTGCACAGATTTTGCTTTCTTGTACAATATTGAATATCAATATTTAAGGCAGATGTATGGACTTAATTTTAAATCTGAAGAAGAAAACATCTAGTTTTTCACCAAAGAGTAGAATATTAGTTGTTGGCATTTTTAATATTTCCTTTTGCAGACAGAAGAGGTTCACATCTATACTTATTTTGTACTTTATTTGATAATGTGTGGATGCCCATTATATTTTTGATGAGATATTTTATAAGAAATGTATATTGAATTTTATTACATTTTTTTCTATGTTTGTGGAAATGATGTATTATTATTTTCTTTTTTTTTAAGATGTGAATCACTTTGATTAATTATTGAATAGTAAACCAAACCTGTGTTGATGAAACAAATCTCTCTTGTATGTGTATTATTGATTTTTTATAATTGTGGATTTGATATGCTCTACTGCCATATTGCTGGATTAATTTAGCTACATTTGATTTAGTTGTAGTTCAATGTTCACTGGGCCTTAGTATATGATTTAAAAAGTAAGGAGAAGGCAACATTTCATAAGACTATCAAAAACAAATGTCCACTCTTTAATATGTGCATTATTTTCTGAATTTTTATCTGTGCATTTTCTTTATCATTATATTTTTTTCTTAATTTATTTACATATAACATTTGAAATTTTGGAACTTAGTATTCCAATAAGCTTTTCTATTATACCTGAGTTATGAGAGATTAGACTTAAGGAATTATGTTTTTATTCTCTGAAATAAGTGTTTTTTTCTTAATGCTGTATGCATATAGACATTTTATAATGTCTAACACTCATTTTTACACATTCAGCAAGTAATCTTTACAAGATTTTCAGGCATAAATATCTTTATCGAAGTATCTATTTATTCATCTATCTATCCATCATCTGTCTTTCTGAAAATAATTTTTCATGGAATTAATCAAACAAAAATTCACATGATTTGCATTTCCATATAATTCCCTTATTCTTGAAACATTAAAAAGTAAAAATGGCATCCACACATTATTGAATAAGGTACTATAGAATGGAAAATATGTTGCATATCATTTGTGCTTAAGATATTTAAACAAATAAATAGTTATTTTTAAGTGTTTAAGCTCAGAAGTGAAGGCTGATATATTGAAGAGGAATCGGAATCTATTGATTAAAAGCCAATGTCAGTCTTGTGAAAAAGTGTGATGTGTCTGAAAAAACCACAAGCCTCTAATACCTTCTTTATTAAGCTGCTTTTTTCTCCTATATTTGTATGAAATGTGGTTGCAAGAAATATTTGCATATTATCAATGGATGCTCAACATGTATTTAATGAACAACTGAAGTTAGCTTTGAAATTTGTTTCCTAAACCTCTGGACAAAGTAGTTTTCAACCTTAAATTTTACATCAAGAAAATCTTTTGACACCAAGTGCAGTGGATCATACTTATAATCCCAGCACTTTAGGAGGTCAAGACAGGAAGATCACTTGAGCTCAGAAGTTTGGGACCAACCTGGGCAACATAGAAATACCCCATCTCTTTGGCAAAAAAAAAAAAAAAAAGAGAAAAAGAAAATGTTTTGGTTGCTACTGATTAGTAATTTAGTTTAATATTAACCACTACAACTTAGTTAAATATATAGAAAATTCAAGAGGTTGATAGCCCTGTTAAAATATATCCTTTATGTTTTAATAAGCTCCTGATACTGGAAACTTGCTCTTGCTTCTTTAGGGTAGCAGCAACATTTAAGTGTCCTGGGAATTTCCAATTACATTATTAGTCCTCCTTAAGGAAGTCTAAATATAGGATTATTCCTCCAGGATCTACAGTCATGTTTTATTTTAAAAAGAATTTTGGATTAACCTAACTGATCCCATAAACCCCAGGCTACCTAACCTTTCATGGAATTGAACATGAGAACCTACTCAATTGTCTTTGAGCTTAGCATCTCCAATTTATTTATTACGAAAGTAAATATGTACCAAAATTATTCCTGAAAGAATATGAAAAGAAACATTTGAGATCATTTAAGATGCATTATTAAAGCTCAGAGTTCAAGACTATTAAATCATACAGCTCTGTTACTGTTTGAAAGCTAGCTTTTTCCCTTCTGTATTGCTATGTCAGAATTGTATGTGTGCATATTTAGCTGCAATCTAGATAAGACTACTTTGGGGAAATTCATTCAGGTAATTTCCATTCACTTGATGAACTTTTCCTGATATTTCTACAGGTCACACCCTTCAAGAACAATGTTAAAAGGCATACTGAGATGTCATAAAGAAAAATAATCTGAATGAATCTTCTGAAACAGTTAAGAAAATTTTAAAAAGAAACAAAAAACATGATATGACACTTATGAGATTTTGTAACAATGTCTAAAACTCTGACTTTATTAAATCATACAGGGATGTATGTACTGATTTCTCATTTCAATTCAATGCCATCAGACATAGTATGGCCTGATAGCACATAATAGAATGGAGTTTCTCTTAAATGCTTTAAATTCACTCCTTGTCAATTTTCTGAATTCTAGCTCATTTTTATCTCTTCATTGCTCCAGTCCAACACTTTTAGTGATCATAAACATGCCTAAGGCTGGAAAAAGTATACATGAACCACTGGGCAGGCAAAATTAGAGAAAAAGCATTGATGATTTAGTTGTATGGTAACTATCCTAAAATTCATTTCACAGCTCCCTTCTGTTCAAGAACCATGAGGGTAGAAAATATGTTAATGTATTTGGATTACATTGAAGTTTTAAGATTGACTAAAAGAAAGGGAGGGAAAAAGTGCTAATGGCAAGAGCACAAGGAAAAGACATTGTATTACTGCTAATGCACATAAAACATTTCCTATTAAAATAAGATGGCAGTTATACATGCTATTAAATATATCAAAGCTGTGCTTCAATTACAAATCCTTTTATATGAGTGTTTTAGCAAATATGTCTTTGATAATGGAATGTAGCTGCAACTTCTTAAATGTTACACACAAGCTCTACTATGTAACTCTATATTACCACTAGGGAGGTAATCATCTTTTGAGATTTTCATTTTTCCTTTTTTTATATCCTATGAATTTTGAAATAAGTAGCTGGACAGCAACTCAATTTAAGAGCATGAGCCTCTGGGCTTGTGATGGTTAACAGTGATGTGTTGTGTTATTATTTTCACTATGGTCATTTGTGGAAATAAATTATGTCCTTGAGATGCTATATGAGCAGAAAGCACTTAATCATGTTTGTCTGTGATTTTGTTTGTGAAATAACTGCAACAACTCTATTAGAAACCGAGGTGGTGCATATTTTTTTTAGAAACTAATAAATTTCTCATCTTGAATGGCATGAGCGTTAGTTTCATGGAAACTTCAAAGACATTAGCTTTCAAATTTAGTCTATAATCTCTAGTTGTATAATTATTTTTTTCTTGCCTGATTAAACATTGCTGTACACAAAAACAAGCAGCCTTTTTAAAATTAATTGTACATTACTAGGGAGAAAATTGGCCTAAGAATGCAATACATGTTGAGAGAATGATGGTTTTTAAGTCATTACTTGTCACGGATATAAATACTCATATATAGGTCACTAAAAATACCTGCTTTCCCAAAAAATACAAACTTTATTTTATTCATAATATAACTTATGAACACAATGTTTAAAAAGATAATCTATGCATATCAATATATTTTTTCACGAGAAATTAAAAACAATTTATTAATCTAATTGTTTTCATTTATTTTTAGAGTAATAAAATTCAGCCAAATCAAATACTCAATTAGCTGATTTTTTGTGAACTCTTTGGGTTATTTTCTGTATGCTTTCTTCTTACTTCTATGTGCCCTCAATTTCTGACCTTTCCATGGTTGGAGCTGAAATGAGAGGGAGGCAATTATAGACATATCAATGATCTTTTAAGAATTATGTTTCAGGAGCTGGTGTTGCACTTTCTTGTCTTGGAAGTTGTTGAGACCTAACGCTTTCTCTCTCTTGAATTTTACAAATTCTTCTAAGATAAGTCCCTTATCACTACTACTTGATGTAAGTGATGTGCTTTCCCTCCTGCATTGTAAGACTTTTCTCTTGGTCTCTAGTTCTTGAGTTCCAATTTCTAAAGCTCCCCTTCCTTCATTTTTAGGGGCTCAGCAATTCAGCCATCCTATATATATTAGGTTCATATTTGCTATTGAATATTCTTCATTCTTTGCCCTTAAAATCCCAAGTGTTCTGGGTAATTTGGCACAGTAGTAAACACTCTTTCACTTTCCTTTTTGAGTTAACTTTCCTTTAGACTTTATAAAGGAGTCACATGCTCATCCATTGAGCCCTCATAATTTCAAGAAATACTCATTTATACATGTAATCTTAAATTTCTTCTTATTTGAACTGAAAAAGGAATACATAGCTATCTCTCCTCCTGATATTAGCCATCAATGGAAAATTCATTAAGTTGTAACTATGAGTCACTTCTAGAAACTAAAGTTTAAACAAGTTATTATAATGTAGAAATTAGAAACATTTTTTTTCTCCCAAATGAAAGTATGAATGTTGTTATCAGCAGGATAATAAAATAATGACATTTTCTTCTCACCTAAAGATATTATCTTCTAGTTCCTATGAAAAAGGGCCTTTGAAGATAAGACCAAGTTGAAAATTGTGAGATGGAGAAATTATTTCGGATTATCTATAAGGGCCCTAGCTGTGATTGCAGGTGTCCTTATAAGAGAGAGACAAAGGGAAAGTTGAAATGCACGGAGGAGAAGGCAATATGAAGTTGGAAAAGAGCAGGATTTGAAGACCCTGGCATCTAAGTTTGGAATCATATGGTCAGAGGCCAGACATGCTGAAGCTATCAGAAGCTGGAAGAAACAAGTTATGGATTCTCCCCTAGAGCCTCCAGAGTGAGTGTGGCTCTGTCAACACCTTGATTTTGTCCAGGTGATTCTGATTTAAGACTTTCTCCTCCAGACCTGTGGAAGAATAACTTTATATTATTTTAATACCCCAAATCCATTGTAATTTGTTACAGTAAACATAGAAAACTAGTGCAACCAGAAAAAATAAAACTGGTTCATGCTGTTTCCTTTGCAGGAATGGTCTTGATATTTGATGCTTTGTATAATAATATGTACTGTTTTGCTCAAATGGATCATCACTCAATGCTTTTTACTCTATCATAGCCCTGAAAAAAAATAGTAACACTATAAAAGTCATCAACATTATCAGAAACAAGTCTGTGAATTACCATATTTTGAAAACATTTTTCAAGATGCAGTAATAGAATTTGACATCTTCTATACCACACAGAAAACTGTTGACTTTAAAAAGTCTGGAAGCATTTAATTAAACTAAAGGTAATCCAAATTTTGCCTTTTATCTGAAAGAAAGAGAAAAACTCAGGTCAGGCGCAGTGGCTCATGCCTGTAATCCCAGCAATTTGAGAGGCCAAGGCAGATAGGTCACCTGAGATCAGGAGTTTGAGACCAGCCTTGTCAACATGGTGAAACCTTGTTTCTACCTAAAAAAGTACAAAAAATCACCATCATAAAAGTTACTGAACACTTGTAAATAGTACTAGTCAAAATATTCCAGAGACAGAATCAATGGGGTGTATATATATATATATATATATATATATAATCAATGGGATATATATATATATAAAATCAGTGGGAGATTATATATATATATATATATATATATATATATATATATATATATATCCCATGTGATTCACACACACACACACACACACATATACACAGAAATATAGAAGGGGTTTATCATGAGTGATTGGTTTATGTGATTACAGAGATCTAGAGGTCACATTGTCTTAGTTTTCTTGTTGTTTTTACTATAAAAAAAATCTCAGACTTGGTAATTTAAAAAGAAAGAAAAAATGTTTTCTCACTGTTCTGGAGACTGGTAAGTCCAAGATCAATGCACCAGCATCTGGTTAGGGCTTTCTTGCTGTCTTCGCTCATGGTGGAAGGCAGAAGACAAAGGGGAAAAATTCTGTGTGCTCATATAGTAGAAGAGCTCAAGGAAGCTAGCGAAATGCTGCTTAAAGCCTCTTTTATAAAGATTTCAATCCCATTCATGAATGAGGAGACCTCATGGTATAATTGCCTCTTAAAAGCTCTACCTCTTAGTGCTATCATGTTGGCAACATCAACTGGACACATTCAAATCATAGCTCCAATGACCTGTCAGTTGCAAGATGGAGGCCCATGAGAGCAAATGTATGGTTCCAGACCAAATCTGAAAGTTTGAGAACCAGGGAACCAATGATGTCAGTCCCAGTCAAAGTCTAAAGGCCTATTAACCAGGAACATGGATGCCTGAAGGCAGGAGGAGATAGATTTCCCATCTTAAGTTTTGAGAGCAAATTGACCTTTTCCCAGTTCTTTTGTCTATTTATGACCTCATGGAGTTGGACGGTGCCCACCAGCCTTGGTAGGAGTGAATCTTCACTACTTAGTCAAAAGACTTAAATGTTAATCATTTCCATCAACACCCTCACAGAAATACACAGAAATAATGTTTTACCTGCTATCTGGGCATCCTTATCCCAGTGAAGTTGGCACATAAAATAAGGCATCAAATAATATTTCTTGGATAAATTGCTAATGTTGAAAAAAACAGTTCAGGCAGGCAGCCTTGTCAACTTTCTAAAGCTGAAGCAAGAGATTTAATAAGATGGAGTAAGATCCAAAATTCTTCAATATTTTAGAAAATAAAAATGTACAAACACTAGGAAACACATGGCAGTTATCTCAAAATTGTATTCATCTTTTTGAAAAGAGAAAATACATATTATATGAGTCACCTAAATTACTTCTTTTTGTTGTTGTTGTTGTTTGTATGTTCGATAGTTCTGTGTCAAAATGTCTAGTTTTGCAAAGATATGCTTCTGAAAATGGAGTTTACATTTCTTTAGTTCACTTTTTTCAAGTTTAATCAGTCTTCTCTCAATAAACACCTGTATTTACAAAGGTTTTTGAGTTTATCTCCAATTATAGTTCATTATTTTTGGTTACAAGTTTGATGACTTTATTTTTGTGAGGTTATATTTCTGATGCAGCTTTTAAAATCAGAAATAAAATAGCAGTAGACCTAACGTTTCAAGTGTGCCCCAGCACATTAATAGCTGTGATGGCTATGAGGAGAGACTCCTTCTGCTTGGGAAAGGTAGAGGGAAGAGTAAAGGGGACTTGGTCTTTCAGCTCATGTACCAGCTCAGCCACAGTGAAATAGAGCACCAACCAGTCCTTTGGGGTCCGTGACTTCAAGCCTTGGTTCCTAGATGACATTTCTGGGCCTACTTTGGAACAGAGGGAAGCCCACTGCCTTCTGTCCTGAAGTATGCATCTAAGGCCTGGAAGCACTTGCCATAAGCTGACTAAAGGGACCCTGGGCTTCACGTGAACATCTGCAGTTGCCTGGCAGCACTCCGCCTGGGCTGGTGGTGGTGGTGGTGGGTGTGGGGAGAGACTCCTCTGCATGGGAAAAGGGGAAGGAAGTATGGGAAGGACTTTGTCTCATGGTTTGCATTACAGCTCAGCCACAGTATAATAGAGCACCAGGTAAATTTCTAAGGTTTCCAGGCTCTGACTCCCAGATGGCACCTCTGAACTCACTAGTGGCTGGGGGAAATCACTGTTCTTAAGGTAAGGACACAAGCCTGGCTGGTTTTGCCAATTTTGATTGTAGAGCACTAGGACCTTGAGAAAACATAGCTGGTAGCCAGGTAGTGGTTACAGAGGGCCTTGGGCAAGACCCAGTGCTACACTAACTTTGGGTCTGACCCAGTACATTTCCAGCAGTGGTGGCCACAGAGGTGCTTGTGTCACCCCTCCCCTAACTTCAGCCAGCTCAGCCCAAAGAAAGAGACTGTGTTTGTTTGAAAGAAATTAAGGCAAGGGAAGAAGAGTCTGTGCCCTGTAATCCAGAGTATTCTTCTGGATCTTGTCTAAGGTACCACCAAGGTGGTACCTCTGCAAATCTGCAATAAAAAAAAAAAAAAGTGTTACTGAGCTTAGAGTGTCCCCTAATGCAGATAGAATTTCAGTGACCACAAATTTAGGCCACCTCACCCAAGTCCTTTTAAATATCTGGAAAGCCTTCCCAAGAAGAATGGGTACAAACAAGCCCAGATTTCAAGGATTCAAATAAATACCTAACAACTCTTCATTGCTCAGATATCAACAAACATCTGCAAGCCTTAAGACCATCCAGGGAGACATGATCTCACCAACCTAAATGATACACTAGAGAATAATCCTGGAGAGACAGAGATGTGACCTGTTAGGCAGAGAATTCAAAATAGCTGTTTTGAGGAAAATCAAAGAAAGTGCTAAAGGAAAAAACCCTTCTTTTGTACTAGAATAATGTATACAGCAAAAACATCTTTCAGACATGAGGGTGAAAAAAGACGTTCCCAGACAAACAAAAGCTGAGGAATTTTATCAACACCAGACCTTTCCTAAGAGAAATGCTAAAAGGAATTCCTCAATCTAAAAGAAAAAAAAATGTTAATTAGCAAGAAGAAACTGTCTGAATATACAAAACTCACTGGTAACAGCAGTACACAGAAAAACACTGTAATTATGATATGTAAAGAACTCATATCTTATGTAGAAAGATAAAGAGATGAACTGACCAGAAATAATAACAACAACTTTTCAAGACATAAATAGTACAAAAAAAAATGAATAGGAAAAATAACACAAAAAGAAAGTGAGAGAATGAAGTTAAAATGTAGAGTGTTAGTTTTATTTTTGTCTGTTTTTTATTTTGCTTAAGTAATCAGTGTTAATTTGTCATCAGTTTAAAATAATAGGTTATAAGATGTTATTTGCAAGCCTCATGATTAAAAATATGTAATAGATATGCCAAAAACAAAAGGCAGGAAATTAAAATACACTACCAGAGAAAATTGCCTTTACCTAAAGGAAGACAGTAAGAAAAGAGAGAAGGAAGACAAGACCACAAAGAACGAGAAAACAGGTAACAAAATGGCAGAAGTAAGTCCTTACTTATTAGCAATAACATTGAATGTAATGGACTAAACTCATCAATCAAAGACATAGAGTAGGTGAATGAGTTAAAACACACAGAGAGTGAAAATTAAGGAAGGAAAAAATGTATTCCATGCAAATGAAAAACTAAGTGGTAGCTATATTTACATCACACAAAATAGTGTTTAAGACAAAAACTATAAAAAGAGACATAGAAGATAATTATATAATGATAAAGGGGTTAATTCAGCAAAAGGTTCCAACAACTGGTAAATATATATGCACCTAACACTGAACACTCAGATAAACAATGCAAATATTGTTAGAGCTAAAGAGAGAAACAGAACTCAACACAAACACTAGCTGGAGACTTATCACCTCACTTTCAGCATTAGACAGATCACACAGACAGAAAATCAACAAAGAAATATAGGACTTATTCTGTCCTATAGACCAAGTGGGCATAATAGACATTTAAATAACAGTTCATCCCGTGGCTGAAGCATAAACATTCTTCTCAGCACATGAATCATTATTTGAAAGACAGACAGTAACAAATGCTGGCAAGAAGGTGGAGAAAAGGGAACCCTTCTCATGTCCGATACAAAACTCAAATTAAAATGAATTAAATACTTAAATCTATGACTTCAAACTATGAAACTACTGCATGAAAACACTGGAGAAACTTGCCAGGACATGGTTCTCTACAAAAATTTCTTGAGCAATACTCGACAAGCACAAGCAACCAAAGCAAAACTGGACAAATGGGATCACATTATGTTTAAAAGCCTTTGCACAAGAAAGAAAACAATCAACAAAGACAAGGCACCACCCACAGAATGGGAGAAAATATTTGCAAACTACCCATATGACAAGTGATTAATAATTAGAATACATAAGGAGCCTAAACACCTTTGCAAGAAAAAATTCTGAAAATCAGATGAAATATGGGCAAATGGTCTGAATAGATATTTCTCAAAAGAATCGCTACAAAAGGCAACTTACGAAAAGATGCTCAACACCACTGTTCATCACATAAATGAAAATCAAAACTGCTCCACATCACTTATCAGATAAATGCAAATTAAAACTACAATGATTTGAATATTATCATTGTATGATTTGAGATATTATCTCACGCTAGTTAAAATAGCTTTTATTCAAAAGACAGGCAGTAACAAATGCTGGCAAGAAGGCGGAGAAAAGGGAACATTTCTACACTGTTGGTGGGAATATAAATTAGTACAACTACTATGGAGAACAATGTGGAGGTTCCTCAAAAAACTAAAAATATAGCTATCATATGATTCAGCAATCTCACTGCTAGGTATATACCTAAAAGAAAGGAAATCTGTGTATCAAAGAGGTATCTGCACTCCCATGTTTATTGGAGCATTATTCACAATGCCAAGATTTAGAAGCAACCTGTGTTCATTAACAGATTAATGGATAAAGAAAATGTGGTACATATACACAATGGATTACTCTTCAGCTATAAAAAAGAATGAGATCCCATCATTTGCAACATGAATGGCATGGCAAGTGATTGTTAAGTGAAATAAGAGAGAAAAACTGCACAGAAAGAAAAACTTCACATGTTCTCTTTTATTTGTGACAGGTAAGAATTAAAACAATTATACTCATGAAAAGAGTAGAGTGATGGATACCAGGGGCCAGGAAGGGTAGTAGGGGGGGTTGGGTAGGGTAGTGGGGAGGGCTAATGGGTATAAAAATAGAAACAATAGGGTCTAGTATTTGATAGCACAACAGAGTGACTGTAGTTAATAATAACATAATTGTAGATTTAAAAATAACTGAGTGTAATTGAATTGTTTGCAACATAAAGGATAAAGGCTTCAGTTGATGGATACTCCATTTATCCTGTTGTGATTATTACAGATTGTATGGCTCTATGAAAATATATCATATACTCCATAAATATATATACCTACTGTGTATATGCAAATTTTTAAAAATAATTCAATGAAAGGTGATAGTTTGGTGTATAAATATAGCAGTAAAAATGTTGAAAAATTGAGAAGTGTTTCTATTATGAATATATTTTGGAGACAGAGAAAATCGAATTTTCTGACTTATCTTTTTATCTGTTATTTGTTTATCTGGATTTTTTTCTGTGTATTTCCTGTTTACCACTGTAGTTCCAATTTTCCATTGAGATTTCAATTTTCTTTCTTGATTTGTATCAATTTTTATTTACATTCTAGATACAAATCCTTTGTTCTACATATGTAGAAAATATCTTTTTCCAGTTTTTTGATTTTTTTTTTACTGAATTTATATTGCCTTTAATTGTAGGAAGAGATTTTGTTTAATTTTGGGAAATTTCAATTTCTTAACATTTTAATCTATTTTTTATGTTTTTGTATCTTGTTGCAGATATTACCCATTTCATTGCTGCATCATACAGAATAATATCCTATACATTTTTCTTATTGTTTTCATTATGTTTTGTACATCATCAAAAATTAATTATTATCTTTGGTATGATGTAGTTATTTTATATTTAACATGGAAAATTAATTACCTCAAAATATAAATGTGATTTGCAGTGATGTACTAAACCTTGTTTCCATAATAACACGAACTATTTCTGAGTTGTGTTTTTATTGATCAGTGTGCTTCTTTGTGTGTGATAATTTTATAGATTTATAATAAAACCTGGTATCTGTTAGGATAATTTATTCTATCTTGTTTTTCAAAATTGAATTATCTATTCTGTGCTTCTGTACAGCCAAATAAAGTTTAAAATCGTAGTCTGTATCAAATTGTGCAGAACATTTTCTTAAGATTGTTATTTATATGCACAAAATTGGTCGATTTACTTTGGAAGAATTGATATATTTATGATATTTATTTTCTCAACTATTAATATGGTACATGTCTTTTTAAAATTTGTTTTAGAATAATATTTTATAGTCTGTTTAGAAATAACTTCATTCTATGTAAAACTACATAATACTCAATTGTAAAGATGGAGGATTATTATTCATGACGAACTTTTGGTTGGAAATTTGGGTTGTTGTTAATCTTTAGTTATAATAAGTATTATCAAAAGTAACGATACTGCTGTTATATCATAATTGTTCAAGTGTATGCATGGTATAGATTTCTAAAAACTGAGTTATAATATAAAATAGTAAATATATAATTTTGCTAATTTTGCGAATATTTTTGTATATTAATTATGCAAATTTTCATTCCACCACAATGCATTAGAATCTTTCAATTTCTACCACCTCACTAAAAAATGTGTTATGAAAACGTTAGATGTTTGCAAATGTAGTAGATGAGTGATGTTATTTCAGTGTGTTTCAAATTTATAGCTTTCCTTTTATAATATTTTATAAGCACCTAATTATATATTTATACTAATCCAAACTTTCTCTCCTGTTACTTGATATTTCATGTATTTTGTCCATATTCATATCATTTTTCATCTTTTCCATCTCAATTTTTCACAGACTTTCATATTATTAACCTTAATTCACTTGAAGTATTATAGTTAGCAAATAACTTTTCCAAAATTGTCATGATGTTCTTTTGACCTATTTTGTGGTATTTACATTTTGCTTTATTTATCTATGTCTTATTAATTGTTACTATGACATCCATATTGAATGTTGCTTCACCATTTATACTTTCACCCATTATTTAAAATGTTATCTTTATTAAATACTACATTTCTATAAATCTTGGTATCTTGTTGGATCTCTACTCTGTTTCATGAGTTTTTCTATCATTTGTAAACAATTTCCATATGGAGAATTTATAAAATGTTTCAATTTCTGGTATGTCTAATCTCCCTGATATAGTTAGGGTGCTTTGTTCTCCTCCCAATCTCATGTTGAAATGTGACTTCCAATGCTGGAGTCAGGGCCTAGTGGGTGGTGATTAGGTCATGGAGGAAGATTCTTCAAGAATGGCTTAGTGTCTTCCTTATGGCAATGAGTGAGTTCTCTGAGTTTATGTGGGTTCTAGTTTCTTAAAAGAGGGTGGCACCTCCCCACTCTCTCTCTTAATCATTCTCACTATGGGATATGCCTTCCATCATGATCTTAAGCTTCCTAAAGCCCTCACCAGAAGCAGATGCCACCCCTAGGCTTCTTGTACAGCCTGCAGAACTGTAAGCCAAAATAAACCCTTTTTCTTAGTGAATTACTCAGCCTCATGTATTTCTTTATAGCAATGCAAATAGACTAACACATCCTCCTTTTTTGTTTTTTCCTCATTTTTCTCATTAATCTTTAATTTATCAGAATTTTATTCAATTCATTGTGTTCCAGGTGAAGAAACAAATGTGACTATTTTTCATGTCCTCATGAGATATATGTAAATTAACTGTGGAGAAAATAAAATCTTTAGAATGTTGAGGCTTTCTGTTTAAGAATAGGATATCTCTTTTATTAGTTTATTTCTTCTTTTGTGTTATAAGAGTGTTTAAATATTTAATATCACAGTCATAGAGGCTTTGCTGATTTCTTATTAACTTAATGCCTAGATATTTTAGCAACTTTGTTGTCATTAGAAATGAGATCTTAATTTCCATTTAATAATCTAAATGGTTATGCTTTTTATATGTGACATCCATTGACTTTATACAGGAATTTTTCTATATTGCAATATGCATTCATTTTTAGTAAAAATATTACTTGTAATAGGTTTTCTAATAGATTGTTTTTTATTTTCTAGATATAAAATGTCTAAATATATAACTTACATATATACATATGGCACCTTTCTCTAGCTACTGAAATACACAAATACTTATGCCTAAATTGTATTTTATCAAGTATTTTTATGTTGAATTGATCTTACATTTTATCAAAAGTAGTTTTGGTTTTGGTGCACATTTTAATATGAGTTTTTTCTCTTTATGATATTTAATATTTTCATGGAAAATTAAGATAGTGGTCTAACTCAAATTCAATATTGTGAATTGTATCTAGCAAATATGTAACTTGACTTAATGTCCAAATAAGCAACAAATATTAAAATTCCTATAGTAATAGAATATTTTTCTCATAAGTGATCTGTGTATAGACCAGAATCTTTCCACATACTCACAGTCTTTTTCAAAATTTTAGATTTTACTTCACTAAACTATTTGTTTATTATTTGCAATTAACTCTTGTTTTCAAGTATGTAGGTTCATAATAGATTTAATTAGGTTGAGCAAATTTATTCTTTTTTATGATTGTTCTCATTTTTTTGAACATTGCCTTGGTCAATTTTGAACATATATAATTTCTTATTAATTTTAAGATTATTTGGCAAGTCCGTTAAACACTTTTGGAATTTTTACAATTGAAATATATTGAATTAATTCAGTAATATGGGCAGAATTGAAACTTCAAATTATGTATATCTCCTCATCCATGAACATGATATCTTTTCATTTATTCAGAATTTCTTGTGTAAACTACAGTGAATCTCTGAAATTAAAAAAAAAAAAAAAAAAAAGAAATGTCTTCTGTGGTCTAGCCTTGCCTGTATTTCAAACTTCTTTCAAACATCCTCCTCTTTGCTATCTACTCTCCAAACACTTCAACCTCTCTTTGAATTTGCCAAGACTTTTCCCATCGTAGAGAATTTTCACTCTATCCCATCTTCCTGGAAACTTTTTCACCTGATATTTGAATCCTAGCTCCTTCTTTTTACTGTGGTCTCAGATGATGTGTTGTTAACCTTTTAGAGAGGCTTCCCTTACACCACTCTCCAGCGTAGCCTCGTAGTCAGTATATTTCAACTTACATTATTCCCTGAAAAGTTCTTACATGATAGGAATTGATATTTTTTATATTTGTGATAACCAATCTTCATTTATTATCTGCATCTATATATTGTAAAGAAAAAAATCTTTTTTTTACTGCTAGTATTTTCTCATATAAAAATATTGCTTTACACAGAAGTCACTAAAATTTTGATAACGAAGAAAGGTTCGTCTATGAGGAAACTTATTTAAATTTTAGATATAATACCTTAAAATATTTTTCTTTTTGTCAGAAGACATGGAAAATTCTATACATGCTTTTCACAATAAAATACATTTTAAATCCTCCCTTCATCTCCTTCTGTATACATTCCTATCCTCAACACTTCCAGCATTTTTACCTGTAAATTTCTGTCAGTAGAATATCTATATGCCCCTTTTACCTTTAAATAGGCTTTATATTATGCAACATTTAAAGGATGGAGGAAGAGAACAAGTAAGTAGCAGAGGACTCACATTATTAAATATGTTTTGAATTTTCCCCACAAAAATAACAAAATGTCATTACAAATAAATGTAGATATTAGGGCTGTAAAAGATATATACTGGTAAGTATTAGAATGACATCTAAAATGGAAAACAATGTAGTATGTGATAGTGGTAGGGTGTCAAGTCTTATGAGGAATTTTAATACTATTATATTGGTATTTTTATTTTAATTAATTCCCTAGAAAGCAAATTATTATAATGGTCATAATCATTTGTGTTGATTATCTTCCTTTCCAGCTGGCTCTTTGGCATAGTGACAATTATTATTTTTTAAAGCAGCATGTTGTTTAACTTTAAATATTGTTTTATAAAAGGATGACTTACTATAGACAACATAAAAATGTTTTTACTGTGAGTCAAAATATGTTCCTAATACTTCTCAGATATTAGTGACAACTGGAGTGGTGACTATTAATAATAATACCTACATTCAGATAGTACAAATCTAAAAGATTTAAAGAGAAAACAAGCCCATTCAATATGACACTGGCTGTGGGTTTGTCATAAGTAACCCTTATTATTTTGAGATCTGTTCCATCGATACCCGGTTTATTGAGAGTTTTTAACATTAAGGGCTGTTGAAATTTATCAAAAGCCTTTCCTGCATCTATTGAGATAATCATGTGGTTTTTGTCTTTGGTTCGGTTTATGTGATGGATTATATTTATTGATTTCCCTAAGCTGAACTGGGCTTGTATCACAGGGATCATGCTGACTTGATCATGGTGGATAAGTGTTTTGATATGTTGGTGAATTTGTTTTCCTAGTATTTTATTGAAGATTTTTGCATCAGTGTTCATCAGGGGTATTGGTCTGAAGTTTTCTTTTTTGTGTGTGTATCTTCCCACTTTGGTATCAGGATGATGCTGACTTCATAATATGAGTTAGGGAGGAGTCCCTCCTTTTCAATTGTTTCGAGTAGTTTCAGAAGAAATAGTACGAGTTTCCTTTTGTATTTCTGTAGTATTCATCTGTGAATCTGTCTGGTCCTGGGATTATTTTGGTTGGTAGGCTATTAATTACGGTCTCAATTTCAGAGCTTGTTACGGGTCTATTCAGGGATTCAATTTCTTCCTGGTTTAGTCTTAGCAGGGAGTATGCATCTAGGAATTTGTCCATTTCTTTTATATTTTCTAGTTTGTTTACATAGAGTTGTTTATAGTATTCTCTGATGGTAGTTTGTATTTCCGTGGGGTCAGTAGTGATATCCTTTTTGTCATTTTTATTCTGTCTGTTTGATTCTTATCTCTCTTCTTGTTTATTAGTATAGCTAGCAGTCTATTTTGTTAACTTTTTCAAACAAACTGTTGGACTTGTTGTATTTTTTGGAGGGTATTTTGTGTCCCTATTTCCTTCAATACTTCTCTGATCTTAGTTATTTCTTGCCTTCTACTACCTTTTGGATTTGTTTCCTCTTGCTTCTCTAGCTCTTTTAATTGCAATGGTAGAGTGTCAATTGGAGATCTTTCCAGCTTTCTGATGTGGGCATTCAGTGCTACAAATTTCCCTCTTAACACTGCTTTAGCTGTGTACCAAAGATTCTGGTATGCTACGTTGTCACTTTGTTCTCATTGGTTTCAAAGAACTTCTTGATTTCTGCCTTAATTTCATTATTTACCCAGGAGTCATTCAGGAGCAGGTTGTCAATTTCCATAAAATTGTGTGAATTTTAGTGAGTTTCTTAATCTTGAGTTCTAATTTGATTGCACTGTGGTCTGAGAGACTGTTTGTTATGATTTCAGTTGTTTTTGTCTTGCATTTGCTAAGGAATGTTTCACTTCCAATTATGTGGTCGATTTTAGAATAGGTGCCATGTGACACTGAGAAGAGTGTGTTTTCTGTTGATTTGCAGTAGATAGTTCTGTAGACATTTGCCAGGTCCACTTGATCCACAGCTGAGTTCAACTCTTGAATATCCTTATTAATTTTCTGTCTAATTGATCTGCCTAATACAGAGAGTCGGGTATTAAAGTCTCCCATTATTGTTTTATGGGAGTCTTAAGTCTCTCTCTAGGTCTCTAAGAACTTGTTTTATGAATCTGGGTGCTCTTGTATTGGGTACATATATGTTTAGAATAGTTAGCTCTTTTTGTTGAATTGTTCCCTTTACCATTATGTAATATCCTTCTTTGCCTTTTTTTTTTTTTAATCTTTGTTGGTTTAGAGTCTGTTTTGTCAGAAACTAGAATTACAACCTCTGCTTTTTTTTTTTTTTTTTTGCTTTCCAATTTTTTGGTACATTTTTCTCCATCGTTTTATTTTGAGTGTATGTATGTCTCTGCATATAAGATAGGTCTCCTGAATATGAAACACAGATGGATCCTGATTCCTTCTCCAATTTGTCAGTTCGCATCTTTTAATTGGGGCATTTAGCTCATTTACATTTCAGGTTAGTATTGTTATGTGTGAATTTGATCCTGCTATCATGATGCTATTTGGTTATTTTCCACACTAGTTGATGTGGTTTCTTCGTGGTGTCATCGGTTTTTATATTTTGGTGTGTTTTTTCAGTGGCTGCTACCAGTTTTTCCTCTCCATATTTAGTGCTTCTTTCAGGAGCTCTTGCAGGGAAGGCCATAATAATAATGAAATCCCATAGCATTTGCTTGTCTGGAAAGGACTTTATTTCTCCTTCACTTACGAAGCTTAGTTTAGTTGGATATGAAATTCTCGGTGGAAAATTCTATTCTTTAAGAATGTTGAATATTGGCCCACAGTCTCTTCTGGCTTGTAGAGTTTCTGCTGAGAGGTCTGCTGTTAGTCTGATGGAATTGTCGGTGACCTGGCTTTTCTCTCTGGCTGACCTTAACAGTTTTTCCTTCATTTCAACGTGGAAGAATCTGATGATTATGTGCCTTGGGGTTGATCTTCTCATGGAGTATCTTAATGGTGTTCTCTTACTTCCTGAATTTTCATGTTGGCCTGTCTTGCTAGGTTGAGGGAGTTCTCCTGAATAATATCCTGAAGTGTGTTTTCCAGCTTGTTTCCATTCTAGTTTCCTTTTTGTACTCCAATCAATTGGAGATTCTGTCTTTGTATGAGGTCCCATATTTCTTGGAGGATTTATTCATCCTTTTTCATTCTTTTTTCTCTATTCTTGTCTGCATGTTTTAGTTCAGTAAAGTGGTCTTCCAACTCTGATATCCTTTCTACCTCTCAGTAGATTTGGCTATCTTGCTAATGGGCTCTAGTAGACACTGAACATTTTAACAGGATTCATCAAATTTTCATGTAATATGAACTGCTTTTTATGAAAAGAGCATAATACAAAACGTCAAACTGTAAATTTGGGTATGTAGTGTAGTATCCCACTGACTAAAATATAAAGAGAGAACCATGTTTGAGAAGGTCTTTCAGGTGCAAGTAGCATGAAAAACTGGCTCAGTCTCATGAAACTATGTTCTTTCTATATTAGCCATTTCTCATTTAATCCCAAAATATTCTTGAAAAAATTATCTATAAAAACAAATTGTGTTTCTTAAAAAAAAATCTATAAAAAACTGACCAAGGAAGAACCAATTAGGGAATGGTTTAGAGAAGACTACATATAGCTGTATCATAAAATTTGAATCAATTATTCCCAATTATTCAGAGAAAGAAAGGCTGTAACTACATAGTGATTATGCCTGCAATGCAAGGGAATTTCTGAGTTCCCTATCAGTACCCTTTTGCCCAGTGGCATAATTTAATGTAAAGCTACAGGATCCAAAAGATCACTTATAGCATTAAATCTCTTGGGAATAGAGGTTTGTTCATTGCTTCAAATAAAAAGCCATAACCATTTGTTTATGTATTATCTGTTCTTTTAAAATAAATATGTTCTCTATATCTGATTATAAGCACTTAGGAATTTAAAAGTTTTCTAATCATTTTGCATCCTGGTGACTTTTGATACTGTCTCTTGGAAATGATGATCTTCCTGTAGATTCAGAATGAATACAAAAATCCTCTGGTTAGATAATGAGAACATTCAGTGAGGATGGAAATAATTGTAGAAGTTTTTTTGTAAAAAAGAACAACTCCTTCTGAGATATGTTGTCAAGTTCATGCAAAATCCAGGCACTAACAGTTGGAAAACTCATTTTTGGATCTTGAGAACAATGGCAGTAGGTATATATCATATAACATTCACCATCACTAATTTTGCATGGAGAACAATGTATATCATGTGAAAAGAAAATAATATTCTTTTATCACCCTTATTATCAGTGATGGACTAGACGTTATTTGGTTTTGAATAAATTACATTGAATGTTTTTTAGCTAAAATTCTTGAAGACACATACCAACATACACAAAAAAAGAAAGAGAGAGAAAGAAAGAATATTCTATAATTCCATGTACTTAATTAATGTGGTTTCTTCTGAATTAATTTTTCATTTTTTTGTTGTGGATTAGATATTGTGAGATAGATTTTTATTTTCTGGTTTCACACTGCTTAGAAGAAAACTTCATCAGTTATTCTTTCATATGCTCATACTTCTACAATGGATGAAGATAAACAAAAGAAAAACTGAATGAGAAGAGTCTGTTATTACTTATATAGATATATATACTATACATGCAGTCATAAAGCATGAATGCTTCAATTCTGAGATGGAATCAGATATAAAATTTTGATACTAGAACATGTTCATTGCTTTAATAAAGAATATAAGAAACACCTATTTTGTTTTTTGAATTTGTTGATATTGTTTAGCAGATTGAGGGGTAAATAAAGATTAAGTTTCTTAGAATATTTTAAATTAAATTAGCAATACAGAAACTTTTTCAATGGAGAAACCTATCTGCAATATGCAGTAGATGACATGACTTTGCTCCAAAATCCTTAGGGTCTGGTCTGTTATTCTTTATAAGAAACCTCTCAGCATTTCCATAGAGAATTCTTATCCGTTAAAATACTTCAAAAAACACTGGGCCTCCTAGGTTGTAAAGCCAAAATGTCACACTAATTTGTACAGCAGCCTAAATCTGTTTCAAATCTTATATAAGAAGGTTCAAAATCCTTTATAAATATGTGGCAAATAAAAATCAGCAATATATAAAAGATGATGTAGGATAACCCAGAGGAACTTATTTCAGAAATGCAAGCTTGGTTTAAGTTTTGATAATCAATTAATATATTATAACACATTAATAGAATACATAAGTAAAACTAAATGATCATCAGTTTATATGGAAAATTACTGATAGACTTAAACATAATTTATAGTATAAAACATTTTCAGAATCCTTGGAATAAGAAAGAATTTTCTTAGTCTAAAAATTACCTATAACAAACCTATAGCTAATATTGAATATTGAACATTATCTTCCTAGGATCAGGAAGAAGCCAATAAGGCAATAATATCCTATTTTACTACTTGAATTCAACATTTCACTGGAAGTCAGAGCCACTCTAATAAAAAAAATAAAAAAAGAAAATGCATAAAGTTTGGAAAAGAAGAGTTAAATCTTTCATTATTAGCAAGTCATCTGATTTGCATGTAGAAAATTTTAACAAAAATTTTTAAAAATACTAAAATTAATAAGTGAGCTAATATAGTATATATATATATATATGTCCATACACATATATATATGTCCATACACATGTATATATATGTCCATATATATATATACTCAATTTTATGTTTTAGAAATAAAAATCAGAAAATTGAATTTATAAATGCAATGTGCAACAGAATAAAGTAATATAAAATAGAAATAAATTTTTCAAAAATCCTGCAGCATCTGCCTACTGAAACCTCAAAATGCTGCAGGGAGAAATTTTAAAAATTTAAATAAATGTTGTGTTGCTTTCGAGGCCTCTGTTCTGTTCCATTGGTCCACATCTCTGTTTTGGTACCAGTACCATGCTCTTTTGATTACTGTAGCCTTGTAGTATAGTTTGAAGTCCTGTAGTGTGATGCCTCCAGCTTTGTTCTTTTTGCTTAGAATTGACTTGGCTATGTGAGCTCTCTTTTGGTTCCACATGAAGTTTAAGGTGGTTTTTACATATCTTAAGAGGCTAAAGGATGTCTTTTCCATATGCATTATTACATCTATATCTCAATATTGCTGTACTTAAAAATAAAACATCAATGAGAAATATCCCAAGAACTCTTTCAACAAATATTTTGTGAAGACTTTACATTTATAGCTGACCTTTGGGTGAAGGCACCTAGCTGTGTATAAATATGAATGTCCTATTTTCCAACCAATGATCTCAATCTGGGATAAGAACTCTACCTGGGGAACTACGATGTTAAAATTCTATTTAGAACCTAAGAGTAATTATTTGATGAAGAATAATCACTTATTAACTCAGGTAAGATCATTGACCTTTCTAAAAACTGTCACCCTATGAAGTGAGAGCTTGTTGAGGTTGAGCCTTAAATAAAGTCCGAGACTAGTTTTCATATATGCTTGAGAAAATCTTTTTTTTTAATGCTGTTGACAACCTGAGTAGGAAGGAATGGCTGCAGAGAACTGCAAGAAGTTTCTTCTGTGTATACTCACAAGGACTTTCTTTCACTTGATAGCTCAGTACTGTTGTTTATTTCTGTCTTCCTCATTAACTCATGGTCACCCAAAGCCCTTACTCAAAAAGGGTTGTCCTCTTTCTAAAATACACATGCCCAGCCAGTATATTCCTAGCCAGTCCTATGTGTGCATCCCACAAGCATCTGGTCTTCAGGCAGCCTTTCACTAGAGTAATCCTGATGGAAGGGAACACACAGCTTAAAAGAGAGATAGCTCATTCCAATCACCATCCACTTATATGGTAAGGAGAATCACTCCAGGGCTGGATCACGAGTCACTTCCACTCCAGAATCTCAGTGGTTTCAAATGAGCACAAAGGAGATATTTATGAAATAATTTTTTAATTAATAGACATGTGACATGTCCTGATTTCATATCCAATGTGAGGAGAGACTACCTCTCTACAGATCTCCATTCATTGTAGAATTTAATGTCATATTTGGGGAAAAGTACATAAACAAGCTCCTTTAACACAGAGATCACATGTGTGCACGTCTTTGTATGCTTCACAATAACTTCCTTGCACAGTCAGTGCTTAATAAACACTTGCTGTGAGTGATTCACTACATTTTCTTCTTCCTAGCTGATCATTGGACAAGGTGCTGTCTAAATCACAAAATTCAATTTCTGCTCTCAACTTTATATTTCCAATGTGAAATGTGTGAAGTTTTGCCTGGTTCAGATCAGAATGCGACTTCAGCTTTCTACAGGCTTACATCAGTCCAGAGTACAGTGCCAAATCTGCATTGCAGTTCCATGATCAATTTCACTTCATCTTGCGTTGCACTTCAAGAGCAAAGTCATATGCAAAGTCATATTCATGCAGCAATTCCTGAATGACTACTTCCATGGCCTCTGCCATATCTAAGGAGTTTGAAGACTTTACCAGATGTCAGAAAATTTATTCTGACAACAGCTTCTAAGTTCCATACAGCCTCCTTAATCATGGCTGCACAGGCTAGATTGACTAAGACTGGCCCCATTGTGTAAGCCTGTTTCTACACATGAGTGATGGGGAGTGGGGTCAGACAGGGCACCACCCACTGTGATACAGGCCACCATAACATCAGGGACTAGTTTGAGTATATTGCTGAAGTTTGGGAAGAAATTGTCTTGCCAGAGCCAGAGCTTCTAAGGGCTCAAGTGGTTTTTTCCCCTTCTTTTGGTGTAAAATCCATGAAAACTGCACATAGAATTTAATGTAATTCTGTACATTTTTCCTATAATAGCATTTAAAAATGCTTTGCTCAACCATGATATAAGCAAAAGGCATATTGTGATTCTGTAGTGGCAGTAAATAACCAAGAAAGAGTTGAGCCAGCATCTTACAAACAACAGACAAATGGCACATGGTTTGTATAGTTTTCTTCCCAAAGAAACAGAGAATAAATGGTATCTCTGATACTATGTCTATTTTGATAGAAGCTAAGGGATTTATATACAGGGAAGTTGCAATAAATTATTTCAGAATTCCAAGTTCCTTGGATTGAGGGATTATTGCTAGCTAAGTTCTAGAGGGCTATTTGATGAAGGCAGAACTACTGGGGTCCTAAGTTGTTCAAAAAGGGGACGGCAACAGCAAACAGCAGGCAACTGGGAGGCAGCTGGCTTCAGTGTGTCTCCACACACTAGTTGAAAATGGAGAATGCCAGTCCCTTCTGTAGTTCTTTTCTCAACATGGCCCCCACAAACCCACAAGCCCAACCAATTTTTTCTTTACCCAAAATATTATTTTAGTTGTTTTTTGCAAATTGACTGGCTGTTTCGGTATCACTTAGCTACAGCTTCATTTCTAGAACAAGAAAGGTACATGTTCAGTCCAACATCACCCCCTACTGGTTTGCTATTAAAGACCAGGAAAATGTGTGATAAATCGTACTAATCTTCTCAAATTATCTTTTATTTTTCTTTAAAACATTAAAACATTAAGTATCCTGCTCTCTTTCACCTCTCTGAAGAAGAATCACCTTCTCAACAGTAGGATGGTGCCATTCTATCCATCCCTCTATTAGGTACTCACGTAAGCCTGTTGATTCCATCCGAGAAGCTGTGTTCACAGTGTCTCCAAACAAGCAGTATCTGGGCATGGTGAGGCCCACCACTCCAGCAACAACTGGCCCTATAGAGTAGTAGGGGGTTGGAATTACAGTCAATAGGTGTGCACCCAATGTTAATAGAGGAATGCTGCAAAGAGGAAGGAATGTATCTTTGTAAAAGAATAAAAGTCGCCATCATATAGCTCTGGGAATCTGAAGGAAGATATAATGAGTAATGAACTCATTGCCCTAAAAGAAAGCAAATTAATAACAATGCAGACATGACTACCCTTCTCATTTATATCTTGCTCCAAGTAGCAGTTACACCAGAGGTGCTTGTATTTGTCAACAGGGACAAATAAATATCAAACTCAAACCAGAAAAGCCTGGGCAGGGACTCAGGGTCCAAACATGTTTGCTGTAAGGCAAAAATGGGACTCTTTCTTGTGCCTTAAGATTGGAAGAAAGGTTTTCATGAGTTTATCTGGCTCCCAAACTGTGTCTATAAAGAGAATTATTCTAAAACATTTCAAAAAATCTGAAAACAAATACAGTTGACTTTCAGTTATCTGTGTTGGGGCATGGAAAAGCAGTATGTATAAATAATCAAAGAATATTTTGCTTTTAGAATTTTTTTGTTCTTACATTTTAATATGGCTGTTTTACATGTTCAATGTAATTGAGAAAACTTCAGCAGCCATACTGAAAAGTCAGTTTGGGAGTATCCAGAAAGTTCTTCACCTTAACCTTTCTGGTTTCTGCTCTGATTTTTTTTTCCCTAAAAAGAGGTGGGGGTCTCACTATATTGCCCAGGCTGGTATTGAACTCCTGAACTGAAGTGATCCTCCCACCTCAGCCTCCCAAAGTACTGGGATTACAGGCATGAGCCGTTGTGCCTGGCCTTCTGCTCTGTTTTTACAGTTAAATTTTCAGAACTATCTTTTTTCTGTTTCCTCAGTTAAAGAAAGCAAGTGTTTTGCTTCAAAAGTTTTTTCTGCTGCAAATAAAAATAAGCAAGAAATATAAAACTTATATTTCTCATTTTAATTCACTTCTTGCTCATTCAGAAGCATCAATTGAGCACTGAGCTAGGCACCAAGGGGAATAAAAAGTAAATTTAACACATAGCCTTAGTTCTCCAGGAATTTATACTCTAATTGAAAAGAAGATACTATCAAAGAGGAAGCAACTAAGCAGTAACCCAAAACAACATATGGCTGAGGCAAGATAAATATCACAGACAGAAGTGCTATAATAATTTAGAAAATGGGAGGAGGTGCTTATTAGGACCTTACACCATCAAGAAGGATCCAATGGAGAAGGTAGGATTTAATCTAGGTCTTGATGGGTGAGTAGAATTTGAATAGTTGAAAAGGGACATAAATCAAAGGCTTGTGGTTGGGATTGAACATGGAATTTAGGAAAGCTCTTAAAGTGAACAGTCTGCCTAGTTCACATGGCTGGGGAGAAACTGGAGACAAGGTTGGATTAAGTGGGTTGTACAGATGGAGGATCTTAAACCAGTAGAGAATATTGAGGAAGGAATTACATGATCTTTTTTTTCAGATCAGTGTATAAAAAAAATGCATTGAAAGGGGAAAAAGTAAAACCATGGAAACCCTTTAGATGGCTGCTGCAGTAATCCAAGCACTAGCTACTGAGAAGGAGGTGATAATAGGGAGTGGATGGCCATGAAGAAATAATAAGAGAGACATAAAAGAACGAACAGACTTGTTGGCTCTCTGATTGACAACCATGAGAAAATTGTCATGGGCTTGTGAGTTTCTGCTGATTTGTGGGAAAAGATGACTTAAAGTTTTAAATATGTTAAATTTGAAATAATGGTGAATCCTTCAAGAAGAGGTACACTGAGGGGGGCTGGAAATGTGAAACTGAAGCACAAATGACAGATGAGGGCTTTTGTCTAAAAGAAAAACATCAAACACTTGCTATGTGCTCAGACCTCTGAATACAAACATGAGTAAGACATGATTCCTGCCACCAAGGAGCTTAAAGTCTAATGGAAAGACCGACAAGGAAACACAGATTACTCTGATGACTATGAGAAAGATGGATGGTAAGAGGCAAGAGCAAGAAGATAGTAATGCAGTGATCCAGGCAAGAGATGTGGTGTCCCGGGCTTGGGTTGTGAGAATGAAGAAGAGACAAGAGAGATCAATAAATATTTAAAAGGTAAAGTGTTCAAGACTTAGTAATTAGTTGAATGTTAAAGGTCAGAGTAAGGGAAAAGTCAAAGAGTATGACTCCCAAGACTAACTGGAGTAACTAGGTCCATGGTGGTACCACCAACTGAAATATAGAATAAATATAAGAATAACAGGAAGTTTGTATGGGTAAAAAATAATTCTGTTTTAGATGTGTCGAGCCTAAGGTCCATGTGGAACATTCAGGTGGACATATCAGCAGGAAGTTTGATATATAAGGCTGAAGCTTAAGGGAGAAGACTGCACTAAAGCTGTGGAGTTGGAAGTTATCAGCATAAAAGAGGTAGTTAAACCACAGACACGAATGAGATTACCCATGAGAGTATGTAGGAGGAGAAAAACAGTGAATCATGACACAACATTGGTTAATACCAATATAAGGGACAAATAGAGACAAAAGGAATGATCAGACAATAAGTCAGGTTGCTGTGGGTTGAGTAATAAATTAGAGATGAGACATGCAGACAGCAAAGAGACCACAAGACAGAGAGCTTTGCAGAAAATGTGAGACAACAGGAAGAGTCAAGAGAACCATTAAATAAAGTGAAAAGAGGCATTCACAGAGTGAGAAGCATGTCTTAAAAGCCAGTTAAGGAACGTTTTAGGGAGGCTTGTCATGAATGCCAGATGCTGGACTGGGGAAAGTGGCGAGAACTGAAGTCAGATTGCAAAGGGGCTAAGGAGGGAGTGGACAGTGAAGAAATGGCACAGTAGATGTCATTCATTTTTTGAAGAAGTTTGGTAGGAAAGGGGTGAAAAGGATAGGGGAAGAAAAGCAGCCTAGAAGAGCAGAGAAAGAGAAAAAGGTGGGGAGTGGATACAGAAGCAAGAGAAACTAGTAGGTAATGAATGTGGAAGGAAAATAGTTCAGAAGTTGGGATTTTAACTAATTAAATGAATTATCCTAACTATAACATATACCTGTTGATCTTGTAGCATAGTCAAAGATGGAAATATTGGCTCTGACCAAAATGGTAGACTAAAAGGGTTTAGTGCCTGGAACTAGGAGCTGCTGCCTACTGTGTTAGTGCAGGTACTGGAAAGAGAGTAAACTTGGGTAGGCATAAAGGACACTGGATGCAGCCCTGGACATCTGGATAATCCATTGGCCAGGAATCAGGAGAGAGCTACCTTTTTCCCTTGCTTTTTTAGTCTTCCTAGAGGCGCATAAGAATGTTTCCTCTTGCTTTAACTGGTTATTACCTGAGTGCAGGCCAATTCGAATTCGGACTGGCACCTCTGGCATGTGCCGCATCTTGAAAGTGCCCACAGAGCTCAGGATATCTAAGGACATGTTTGCAATCTCGGCTGCATGCCTACTGCCATTCCTCTTTGGGAGGCCTGAGGCCACCATGTAAGCATCTCCAATGGTCTCTACCTGGGAATTAGGAAAAACAGAATTAGCAAGCAACTTATTTGTGCTTCTTTTTTTTTTTTCCACAGAGCTGTCAGGGTATGATGGAGGCCAGGTGGTCTTCTTGTATAGTGAGAAAGGCAGAGAGGGGCTGTCAGTGGTCCACAAGTCTGGCTGCATGTTAGAATTGCTTAAGGAGATTTATTTAAAATACTGAAGTCTAGACCCCACAACAACAGATTCTGAAATAAGTGTAGCTATCTCACAGGCACATGATTGACCTTAGAAAAATATCAGGCTCTGAGACATTTGTGGGGAAGAGAAAAGGGAGATTTCTGGGACTGTCCCTAGGTGTCCATGGGGGAGCATCTTAGGAGAAGGTGCCTATGATGCTCCCCAGCAAACATTTCTATAGATTATTTGGGGTAAATAAGCTAGGGCAACCTTAAGGCAAATATAGAGAAAGGAAAAGGAAGAACAAGCCTGTTGCCTCTGCTTTTCCTTGCCAATATGATGAAGGTAGTTTTGCAGGCCTATTGGATATGAGAATTGAGTCTTTTCCCATCAGTTACCTCCTCCTCTCCTACTGCTGCCTCCCTGAGCAGCAGCAGTAGCGGCCCTTAACTGCTTTGCAGGGGATGGTTAGAGCTAGACACTTGGAAATAAAGGCAAACCTATGCTCCTCACCTTCCCCACAGAAGTGTGCTCATTCTTTTAGATAACTAGTAAGTTGAAACTTTTTGGGTAAATCCAAAAGATAACTAAGCTGAAAGAACTTTTGATGAAATGTGCCAGTCAGACTGTGTTACTACAAGTTTGAATCCAGTTTAAAACCATGTTTTCCTAGAGAACTGCACTTGCAGAATACAACAGCTAAGAACATGAAACTCTGAAGTTATACTATCTTGGTTAGCACCTAAGATTCAACGCTTACAAACTGTATGGCCATGGGAAAATCACTTAATATCTCTGTACTTCAGTATGCTTATCTGTAAGATAGTGATAATGATAGTAAAAACTTCATAGGGTTTTCAAGGACTAAATAATTTAATATATGTCAAAGCATTTAAAACCTGCCTATTGGATGATAACATATATTTAGTTCAAGCTATCACCATCATCATCATCATCAAATAGGTACATTTTGAAACCACTCTTGGAACTGTGGGTACGATTCAGCTCCAGAGAAAGAAGTTTAGCAATCAGCAATAGGCTCCTCATCATGAATTTCTATAGCCAATGACAATGATCCTTTCAATCTATAGGACTGTCTGCCTCAACATGTTGCCATCTAAGTTCCCCCTTACCATGTGCAATTTGAGGAAAGGATCTCTGCCCTTAGATAGGCATGCCAGCCTTCACACAGGAAGGAAAGATTACAATGCAAATGCTATATGGAAGGGGAAAGTCAGTGGCTGGACATTAACAGAGATTAGTGGTTGACCCTTTAGCTTTGATGAGTCAGTCACCCAGGAGATCCTAAGGATATGGATGAGAAGATTAGAAGAGCAGGGAGCATGGGCATGCATGCTTGTGTGTGCAGACTGCTGTGGAAAATTGTGAGTTGTATCAGCCAACATAAGGATGCTGAAAGGGAAAAGGAGGTTTAGAAAGTGGTGCAGCTGAGATGCAGATAGTGGCAGAAGAACTGAAACTGAATCACTATCTTCATAATTCTACAGTAGCCTTCTCACTTCCATTTCAGATTATCAAGTACCAGAGGAGGTGATTCACATTTTACAGGTAAAGGAAATGAAAATACAAATGAGTTTGGTCATTTGCTGCTGGTTCAATTTTTATTTCCTTTGCTCTGTGTTGTTTTTAATAAACGGGTGAAAAAATAAATTTCACTTTTGGATTCATATAGCCCTGCTCTGTTCTGAGAACAGCCCATTAACTACCTACTGCAACCATTAAATACCAAAATATCTAATGGCCTTATTACTAAGACCCCCAACAATTGTCTGAACAGAATCAGCTGGATTGATGAAACCAGTAGCTGTGTTAAAGCGCACGCTGAATCATCTTTGATTGTAGCTTCAACTGAATTAGCTTTCAGTGATTTGTTTTTCTCTTCAGGCTTCTTGACTTCAACAAGTTAAGACAGGTACTCTGATTCCCTGGATTTTTCCTGCACCGTGGTTTCCATGTGTGCTTCTTGATTAGCTTGGAGCTCCTGCTGATTGACAGGTATGATGTTTATTTCTAAGCCCTATTTCAGTGGCTTGGCCTAGCCCCGAGGCTCTCTACCTGACCTGAAAGGGCCCTGTCTAATCTGAGATAAACACACTTTCTTGTGTGTGATTTGAGAGCTAGAACATTTCAGACTACTGTGAAGGATCCAATGAATGGAGCTACTCATTCTCCAGCTCTACTTTGGTCCTGGGACAAAGAAACTGTCTAAAGTTTAGGATGCCTGGGGCATCTTTCTCCATCAATGAGACAAGTATCCATGATGCAGACAACATAGAAATGTCCCTGCACAACTATGAGATTTTTAGTCATTTTTTGCCTAGAGACAAGACAACATACATAAACAAAGGTAAGGAAGCATGGCATCAAAATAAGTCAATGTAGTCATTTTGCAAACTCTAATAGAAAGAGTAAAAATTCACAGGTTGGAGGAGTGAGAGACGGTGGGAACAGGGGCTTAAAACTCTACAAATAATCACTTCCCCAGACCTCAGACCATAGGCAGGCTTTCGGTTACCCTGCAGCAATCACAAAGAGCCTTGAGTCTAATATTCCCCAGCTGTAATGCCAAGTTCCCTCCTGTATAAAACAGTACCTAAAGGAGGAGATCAAATTTTTATAGCATGTATTAGACCTACACAAAACTTCCCAAGATGAACTCTGTAGCAGTCACCAACTATGGGCAAAACACCAATACTTCTTCTTCAGCCCTTTCAGTGCCTAGTACAGCATCGCCTACTCTGAGTACTCAGCCACTGATGTGCAGTAACTCTCTTGGTCCCAACATCTTCTTAGTCCCAATTCTAGAAAAAAAAGCTCAAAAGAAATCTGACTGGCCATCTTTTGGTGGGTTGAAAGTTGTTGTTTTGTAAACTGGGAAATTATATGCATTCTATCTGGCCTTCATTTCCAATGACATACCAATGGAAGGGGTGTACTATTTAAATCTTTATTCCTAAATGACAACATTCCATAAATTATATTCTTCAGTTTTAGAATGTACATGGATGGGCCTCATATAAAAATTTCACTATGGAATATATTTTCCTGCTAATTAACCTACCTTGTAGACATCATGACTGCCAATTATCGCATCAAAGAGTGTATACAGGTCATTCAGAAGATCCACCACCTCAATGGGCTCACTCATGGCTGAAATGGTTGTGAAGCCCACAATGTCGCTGAAGTACAAGGTGACCAGGTCAAAGCCCTCAGGTTCAACTGTGCAGCCCTTTTTGAGAGATTCAGCAACTGATCTGAAAAGCAGATATAGCTATTCCTAAGAGAATACTGGCCTCCTTTCATGCCACATACACCTACTAAAAATACACCACATAAATCTCTAAAAATCACTGCTAATAAATGATGAGGAAGAAACTGTGACATGGATGAAAATACTAATTTGCTAATTTATTCTTCAAATAAGTATTAAGTGCTTACAATGGGTCAGGAACTGTGCCAGGTGCTGGAATACAGCACTGGACAGACCTGGTCTGTGACTTCATGTGGAGTGTTTTGAGCTCTCTATACTTCTAACTCAGCCCCCTGGGGAATGCTCCCAGGTGATTGCCCCTTCATGAGGCTAGTTTCCTCAATTATCTCCTAGAAGATTTTGTCATAACATAATAAGGAACGTACCCTGCAAATTTTGGAAATTGTAGCAACAGATAAGGTTTTCAACTAAGAGAGAAAAGACTTGAAAAAATGACCTTTCTACTTTCCTCTAGGAGCTCAAAGATCTGCTTTCTTTTAATTGGTCAACCTCCTAGCAAAGTCATGAAGTGGCATACAGAAACACCAAGGCACAAAATCTTAAATGACCAGCATGATCTACAGGGAGTGGAAAATTAGGATGTGTGCTCTTCTTCCTTGGTTTTCAATTCTACTTTGATTTGAATGTGTGACTCAAGCCCACTAGGAGGAGAGAAGGTGCAGGACAACGGGAGGGAGCAGTTAGTTGATGGGTAATTTTTTCTTTTTTTTAATAGAACACACTGTTATAGGGATTCACACTCCTCAGGTGTTCTCACATACGGTGGTAGCATCTGTGTTAGAAGCTTTTCCGTTTTCTGTTTTTCAATTTCTAGCTCTTCGGTCCTCTCCCGAATCAAATCTTCCAAGTTGCTAGAATATTGCTCCAACATCCGAAGCATAGAATCAATGATATTGGTCTTCTTCCCTTTATTAAAAGTTTTAAACTGGAAGTAAAATAGAAAAGGCAACCAGAAAATGCTTATTCCTCGAACTCAGAGATGATGGAGCAGGTCCCCTTATCATAAATCCATTTCACTAAGATGCCAGGGCAAGAAAGGTGAACCCAGATAACAATAAGAAAAATCACCACCCATTCTGTCACCCTGACCCATATACAGGGCACTGCCACTGCACCCCTGCCCCCGCCCCCCCACCAGTAGTTTTTCCCCTACCCTCTGGTTCTTTCAAGTATGAGCAAAGGTGCTCTGAGCAAGCTCCTTCAGTTCTGAGATGCTATCACATGAATAGTAGCCAGTTAAAAGGCAAAGGATTTGGCTGAACCTAGGCAAATTGTGTGTGAGGTAAGGGGGAAGGGGGCCAAAAGTGCCATTTTACTCTTCTGGATCATCAGTCTACCAAATCATCCTTATCCTCAAATGCTACTCTGTTGCCAGCTTTTGAACAGTGAGAGGTTCCTTGACCTCTTACAGAGGGCTCAAGATCCACATGATAACATCAACCCCTATTTCTTACCATGGAGTCCAAGAATAGTGGTGTCTTCTAGCACCTGTCCTTCAAGTCAGTCTGAGTCATGTAAAATTCAACTGATTTTGCCCCCATTCTATCCTCCGACGCCTTAGAGTTGTCTGCATGTGACAAATTTTCAATATGTCCTTTTAGGACCTTGTCTATCTACAGTAACAGGGAGCCAGGCATAGCATTAGAATCATGAGGGGTAGCCCCTCTGTACTGCTATAGTCAACATGCACATGACCTTGTTCACAACCACAAAAAATTGGTGGCGGTTTTGTTAACCCGAAATCTAGGGCTCTGTCCCAATGAACCTCTTGTATATAGCTGGTCCACACATGCTCCACCTGGCACCCAATGCCCCAATGCCAACACTAGGACTTCCCCTTCTGAGCCTGGTTCATATCTGCACATCCACCAAAGTCCTGGGGATAACCTCCTAGCCAATTTAGATCCTTTGGGCTCCCCCTATTGCCTAACCCAGGGAACCTCCCTCTCCTCCTCCTCCCACTTAAGTTTCATTAACTGCAGGAAGTTAGGAGGTTAGCCTTGTCATCAGACAGTCTAAACTTCCACTGAAGCATTTTAGTGAGGGCAGCTCTAGCAATGTCTTGTTTGAAAGTCTCATGATGTGCACTCCCCCTATCTATCACTGGCTTCTCTGCTGCCTTCTGAAATAACATCTCTAGCATCAACACAGGGGCAAATGCTCTTTCTCCTGCCTCATGGTAAGGTTTTAGAAATTTGACCTTCATGGTCCTTTGCCTTTTCCATACTATTGAACACCTGTTTGAGTGTCCTCAAGAAACTCAGCCAGACTAATGGAGGCATTATTAGCTGGGGACATGGATGACTTCATATGCAGGGCCCCTCAGGCTTTCAATCCAACTCTTTCTTTCTTTCCGCCTCAAATACCTGCCACTCATAAAGCATCTCAGTGCTGTACTCCAGCCAGGCACAAAAGCCTGTCTGACAGAGCTGACACAGCACTCATGGAGAGCACCCTCAGTTTTGGTGTCCTGTAATTTCAAGAAAGCCTAAACTGCATGCTCCGACATTGGAATTGCACGTTAGCTTCTGTAACAGGACTCACTCACTCCGTCCTTTCCTTCACTCCCCTTCCCTCCTGATTGCTGGACCGTGAACTCCACTTCCAGTGGAACATTTACTACATACCAGTAATGTGCTGAATGCTTTGCATGCATTATTTCACTGGATTCTCACACACAAACAGGTGAGATAGGACTCTTATTTTAATTTTATAGCTAGGAAAACTGAGACATAAAGAGAGTAAGTAACTCCTTTCCTGATTCTACCTCTAGGTAAAGAATCACCCTCTTTAGAAATTCAGTCTTTTAAGGAGAATGGTTATCACTTTTCATGTACCCCATTGCCTGGGAACTTAAGGAATCTCCTGCTTTTGCACACCACATTTGCACTTTCTCTTTCTTTCATCTTGAACACCCTTTCAAACACCCATATTTTTCCTGACCTTTCAAAAACAACCTGAAATTACCTAATTGGTACACTCATCAAAGCTCTCTGGGATCTCCAAAGTAAACATGGCTCTGTGAGGAGCCTCAGCTATTCCATGATACCCATCATCTAATAGTTTCAATGTCATTGCCTTAAAAATGCCTGATGATTGAATTCGATCTCTAAAAGATTGATTAGGCCAGATTGTGGATGGTCTGGCACAGAGAGAGATTCAGATGCAGAAGAAAACTAGAGCCAATCTTTGGGCTCTTGGAGGATATGCTGATGACACTCCAGCACCAAGGGCCTCAAAGTTGCCATTCCCAGGCTGTTTCTTCGAGAGGAATGCCCTTACCTCTTGCAAGAGGTTCATTCCACAATATGACAA
Source organism: Cacajao melanocephalus (assembly GCA_963573385.1). NCBI lineage: Eukaryota > Metazoa > Chordata > Mammalia > Primates > Pitheciidae > Cacajao > Cacajao melanocephalus. The sequence goes on along the minus strand of CAUYLG010033366.1, from coordinate 4,258 downwards.
GGACCCAAAGAGTTAGCCTTGTGTAGACTGACTTTAGGATGGCTCCTGGGCAATAAGATTCAGAGTTTTTACCTGGTTAAATATTTCATCAAAACTTGGTCGTTGTTCTGCAGCCTCAGCCCAGCACTGCTTCATCAGCTGGAGACATTCTGGAGGGGCATGCTCAGGAGGAACTACTGGTCTGTACACAGGAGGAGGCTTCTTAAGTCTGTTTATTATTTCTGTCCAGATTCAAGAAGAGAAAATTTACAAATCATGGAAAAAAGCACCAAGATTTGGCAAAGGTAACTGACTTTTAGCCAAGAAGGGGGTGGTTAGGAGATAACACAGAAGGGCCACCTCCTTTGCTCTGTCTTAGGTGGCCTGAATATAGATTACATTTGAGCAAAAGCTGCATCAGGCAATGAGGGAGGGGTGAGAAATTAATCAATTGGACCCTTGGTATTATTTAGGCACAACTTTATTCTGCTTTTGCTAGGTTTTAGATACTGCCTATCTGATATCAATTCTAATGCTGTAACTTCAGTGACATGGCTCCCCTCACCCATCCCCAATCATCTAAGCCTTCCTATCCCCACAATAGACCCACTTAACTCTCCTTACAAAGCCAGGCCCAGCCCAGGTCCAGATCTCTACCTGGTGTCTATGCAAAGGGAATTAAGAACTGCAGTCAACAGTTCAAGGCCTCATCAAGATCCTCCTGGTTGCTGGACCGTGAACTCCACTTCCCGTGGAACATTTACTATATACCAGTAATGTCCTGAATGCTTTGCATGTATTATTTCACTGGATTCTCACATAAAAACAGGTGAGGTAGGCACCCTCATTTTAATTTTATAGCTTGGGAAACTGAGACATGAAGAGAGTAAATAACTCTTCATGTCTCTTACCCAACGTCACATGGCTAGTAAGTGACAGAGTTCAAATTTGAACGCAGGCAATCTCAATCTGTTACACTATCCTGCTTCCAAATGTCTCAGACTTCAACTGGGAATTCTTAGACTCCCTACTTAGACCCAAAAGAGCCATTAGTGACAAAAGGCCTAGATCAGTCAGACTGACCATTTTACAAAAAGAAAAACTCCCTGGCAGCAGGAAAAAAAATCGTTAACTCTCAATATCCCCAGAAACCCACAGGGGGCCTCAAACTGATCTGTCTGCTTCCAGCCTACCCTTCTCCAAACCTTTTCTAAAACACAGATCTGGCCCTGTCACTTTCTTACTCAGAGCCTTTTCTGACTCCCCATCACCAGCAGAGTAAAATCCAGGCACTTGCCCCTATCTCTTCTGGCTCATTTCTCATCTTTAGTCCCCTCCCCACCACCTCCGATTCTAATCACCACATCAGGAACCAAGCTTTGGTTGCCCCACCAGTGTGCCCTTCCCACCCTTGAATTGGCTATAACACTCCAACAGTGCTGCTTTATACCCTAATATGAGCCCCTTGCCTCCATAAAAGAATTTCAGTGGTTACCTCTGACTTCTCAGCTCCTTCTGACATCACACGTTCTGTTCCTTTAACCCAGGTCAGGCTGTGACAATAATGGTTTCTCCATTACAGCATCTTGTTCTTAGCACAACAGATTCCATGAGAATGTACTCCCTGAAACTTGACTGCCCCATTCATTCTCTGGCAGATGGAGTCTTTGTCCCTTTCTCAGAACACTATCAAGTTGAATGGGTCACCTCTCTGCTTAGGCACAGCATGATTCATGCCCTTGAGAATCTCACAGTCCAATTGCAATAAACACTGGCAAACAATATAAGTGCTCTAGCTGAGATAGGCACTTGTGAGTATGGAAAAGGCACCTGATCCATACTAAAGAAGTCAGAGAAGGTTTCCCAAAGAAGATGACATGAGTTGGATGAGGCAAGGTTGGGAGGAGGTAGGAAAATTCCAGGTGTTGTGAATAGTATGTGAAAAGGCACAGGGATGGGAGAGAACATGATACTTGCAGGGCCCTGCCAGTCATGTGGTTTAGCTGGGATATGGAGACTGACAGAAGATAAACCTCAAGAGGTAGCTAGGGGCCAGAATGTGAAGGGCCTTGTATTTCATGGGAGGAGTCTCACCTTCATTTAACAAGTGATGAGGAACAGTTGGAGGTCTTTAAGTAGAGGAATGATGTGGGACCCTGAGTGGGACAAAGGCTAGCTAAGTGGTTTTAGTTTTTCTCTTTTTTTTTCCATTTTTAAAAGATTTTATCTTGAAAGAAACTTAAACTTCCAGAAAAGTTGTAAAAATAGCACAATCACCTGTACACCTTCATTCAGCTTCCCCTATTGTTAATAACTTATAGAACCATTGTACAAAGGAAATTAACATTTATACAATAATATTACTAGGGTTCTTATTTGAATTTCATCAGTTTTCCCTCAATGTCCTTTTTCTGTTCCACAATCCAGTTCAAGATCCCATATTGCATGTAATTGTTGTGTCTTTGTCTCTTTCAGTCTGTGATAGTTCTTCATTCTTTTCCTGTCTTTCATGACTTAGATACTTTGGATTCATCCTAGCCAGTTATTTTGTAGAATGTCTCTCAGCTGGGGTTTGTCTAAAGTTTTCTCATTATTTTCTCATTATCAGATTGAGGTTATGTATTTCCTTTTGTCAAGAATAATACCAAGGTGACATTGTGTCCTTCTTAGTTTATCATGTCAAGGCGTACATGACGTGGATGTGCTGTATTACTGGTAATAGCTTATTATTTGTTTTTTATTTTACTTTAGGTTCTGGGGTACATGTGCAGGTCATGCAGGGTTGCTGCATAGGTGCATACATAACCAGGTGGTTTGCTGCCACTATTCCCCCTCCATCTATATCCAGCATTTCTTCCCATGTTATCCCTCCCCACCCTCCCACTGCCAGCTGTCCCTCCCCTAGCCCCACCCAACTGCCCCCGGCATGTGATGCTCCTCTCCCTGAGTCCACATGTTCTCATTGTTCAACACCCGCCTATGAGCGAGAATGTGCAGTGTTTGGTTTTCTATTCTTGTGTCAGTTTGCTGAGAATGATGGTTTCCAGATTCATCCAAGTCCCTACAAAGGACATGAACTCATTGTTTTTTATGGCTGCATAGTTTTCCATGATGTATATGTGCCACATTTTCCCTGTCCAGTCTATCATCAATGGGCATTTGGGTTGGTTCCAGGTCTTTGCTATTGTACACAGGGACGCATTGAACACACATGTGCATGTGTCTTTATAATAGAATGCTTTATAGTCCTTTGGGTATATACCCAGTAATGGGATTGCTGGGTCAAATGGAATTTCTATTTCTAGATCCTTGAGGAATTGCCACACTGTCTTCCACAATGGTTGAACTAATTTATACTCCCACCAACGGTGTAAAAGTGTTCCTATTTCTCCACATCCTCTCCAGCATCTGTTGTCTTCAGATTTTTTAATGATCACCATTCTAACTGGCGTGAGATGATACCTCAATGTGGTTTCGATTTGCATTTCTCTAGTGACCAGTGGTGATGAGCATTTTTTCATATGTTTTTTGGCCTCATATATGTCTTCTTTCAAGAAGTGTCTGTTCAGGAAGAGAGATCCAAGATGGCCGATTAGCAGCAGCTCAGGATTGTAGCTCCCAGTGAAAGCGCAGAGAGAGTGGACACCACACTTTCAGATGAATTTTTGTTGCCCACAGACTGGGAGATTCCCGGTGGAGGAGCCACATGGGTTTTGCCGGCGCTCTGGCGCAGCGCTTCTCGGTACAGAGTATATGGGATGGGGTGCCCTTTGAGTCGGGCTCGGCTGGTCCCATCCACACAAGGAGAACAGCAATTGGAAGCACTGAGGACTGAGAGTTTCACAGCAAGCACAGCCAAACCTGGGAAGGCCCAGCTCTGTGGGGAAGGAGCGTCCACCGAAGGAAAACTAAGAAACAGAAAAAACATCACTGCACAGAGAGAGATCCAAGATGGCCGATTAGCAGCAGCTCAGGATTGTAGCTCCCAGTGAAAGTGCAGAGAGCCAGTGGACACCGCAATTTCAGACGAATTTCTGTTGCCCACAAACTGGGAGATATGCAGCGGAGGAGCCACACGGGTCACCAGCATGACTCTTTTGGCCGGTGCGGCTGTTTTGCCGGTGCCCTAGCATGGTGTTTCTCAGTGCGGAGTATACGGGACTGGGTGCCCTTTGAGTCGGGCTCGGCTGGTCCCATCCCCACAAGGAGAACAGCAATTGGAAGCACTGAGGACTGAGAGTTTCACAGTAAGCACAGCTGAACCCGGGAAGGCCTAGCT